>JASSUY010008966.1:0-13998 GCA_032466535.1 Forpus xanthops
CCGGATAGGGGCTCCGCCCGCTTAGCTCCGCCGGGCCAGACCCGCGGCTCTGCGCGCCGCTCCGCCGTGCCGCGCAGCGAGGCACTGGGCAGAGCTACCCGGAACTCCCCGGGGCTGCCGCTCGACGGCTCCCCCAGAAGCGCACCCGCGTCCCGGGTCTGCACTGCTCTCCGGCGGCCCCGGGGCCTGTTGTTTTGAGTTTTTATCGGTTTCCCTGCTTCTCTTCCTTTCTCATTACACAGTGCCCCGTCCTCCCCTCAGAAACCATCCTTGCGAGGATGCACGGCTGCTAAAGGCAGTTGGCTTGATCTCAGGGCTAGGACCGGCTTTAGCCACAGCTGCCGAAACCTTGTGGGGTCTGTTCACGGCTCGGTGCAAGCCTGTTTAAACCTTGCAGGCAGCGGCTGCTGCTTTGGCTGGAGAGGAGCTCCTCTAGCTGCTGCGGTCACGGGTTTGTCACTACCGCGCAAGGGACAACCCGAATGCCAGAGCTGGCTGTGCCCACCCCAAAGCCCCTGCTGGGGCTGCTGAAGACTGGGAACCCTCCGGTGTGTTCCCACTCCCTGCGAGCCGTGCCCCTGGGTGGAGCTGCAGCGGCAGGCGCAGCCCACAGCTGGGTTCTCACACTAGCTGTTAGGTTTGGTGGGTTTTTTCTTACTCTTTTTGCGATGGAGAAGAAAACGGTAACAAGGATTTACAATCCCCCAGTGCTTGATTTATTACTCTTTACTTTAAGGGGGGGAGGGAGGGAGAGGAAAGAGAAGGGAGAAAGAAGTTGTAGGCGGGTATAGAAACTCTGCGTTTCCTCTGCTTGTCCTCTCATGGTTTTCTCCTCGTTCCTAGACCTGCTTTGCGCCCCGGCCCCAGCCCGCTCCTGGCTCTATGCTAGAGGAGCCACAGCGCCAGAGAAGGGCAGAGTCTGAAGCGCCACACACCCGGGTGCGCAGGAGAGTGAAACACTGACCAGTGGTCTTCTTTTTTTTTTTTTATTCCCTCTTTCTCTCCCCACAAGGTTCAGGGTTATGGCCCTGTGCACAAGAGCCCTAGAGCTGGCACGGGGAAGGCGAGGTGCTCCGTCTCAATTGGTACCAGATGATGGAGAAATGTCTGGTGACGTTTAGGTGTGATGAACTGGCGCATGATTCCCCTCGTGAGCCTCATGGCATCGCTATCTCCATTCATATTTAATATACGGTTTTCATCTTTATGGAGAATGTTGTTCTAAAACCCCTTCTGGGCACAGCCCTGACTTCACACGGTTCACCCGTGGCAATGGGCAGAGGACTGACTGCCCTCGACTGCACCACCACCGCTACTACAGAAGCAACCTTGCTGATGACCTGGGATACCTTTAATAACCTTATACTTCGAGGGTTTGTTAATCACTTCAGCAAATAATTGGCTAAAACCTGACAGGCACTGGTGAAGGATCACAGCGCAGCTGTGCATCCCACAAAACTGCTGTGGAACAGCTGGGGGAGAACCAGCACCTCTGCGTGTCCCATGGGGCTCTGCCAAGTCACTGGTCACCGGATTACTTCTCTGGGTTCAATAACTTAACCGCCTTCTCTTTTCAGGTAGGATAACGATTATCCCCTTATTGCAGAGTCTTAATTTAAATGATGAATAACTTAGACCCAGCAGTAATCACTGGGGCACTGCATCAAAATTGCGTTGTGGAGTGGTGCTGGACAGGCACACCTTTGAATTCACATCCAGAGAAAACCTCATTTTGCAAATGTTGCAGGTTTTTTGGACTCCCATTGCCTGAGGCTGCAGCACCTGCCTGAGGGGTAAAGGGAGGGAGCCCTGTGGGGAAGTGGGGATGCCAGGTTTCAGCACAGGTAGCAGGAAGGTCAGCTGCAGTGTCTGTAGCCATGTCCTCACTTCACAGGCTCAGTTTGGCGCAGACGCAGGGGCTTGCAGTGCTGCTGCTTCTCTGTCTGTGAAGCAACCCCAGCTCTTGTTGTTCGCTTTGGTTCTGCGCTAGCTCAGGGAGCGATTTCTCTGTTAACTTTCATCTGGACAGAGGCTTGATCAGAAGTGGTGGTGACTCTGGAATAATTATTCATATACTTAATATTTAGCCCATGGCTATGTGTGGGCAGAATCTGGGCCTTGTTCCATAGATTTAATTAAAATAATAATAAAAAAAGTATTTTCTAAATCCTTCTTTTATTCAGTTGTCATTATTAGTTTAATTCCTTGGTGAGTTATTTTGCTGTTAGCACGGTTTCCACTACAGACAGTAGACAGCAGTTAGCTTTAGA
This sequence comes from Forpus xanthops, assembly GCA_032466535.1. Classification (NCBI taxonomy): domain Eukaryota; kingdom Metazoa; phylum Chordata; class Aves; order Psittaciformes; family Psittacidae; genus Forpus; species Forpus xanthops. The sequence goes on from JASSUY010008966.1 coordinate 2,271, forward strand.
TGAATGCATCTCATGTTTATTTCTCTTCTGCTGTTTCCCCACTTGTAGTAACTCAAAACTTCTCCTATGTTCCACACTCCAGAAGCACCCCCAGCTCACTTTTGGTTTGGCCCTTTTTTACATGGCCATGACACTAGAATAGATCTGCAATGATGGCTCTGAGAAATTCAGTCACTGAAAATAGCTCAGTTGGATTTAATTACTTTATTAAACTTATTTATTCCTTGAGGCTTGTCACCAAGCCAACACTCCTGGAATTGATTTGGAAAAATGGAGCTGGGCATGTAGCTCTATGGTGCAGGCTCCTGAATGCCATGTGCTGTCCTCTCCTTCGTGCATCGGTTGGCTTTTAGAGGTGGGGCTGGGCAGAGGCGAGTGGGTCCTTAGATGGCATGTCTCCTTCTCCAGCTCCCCAGCCCCACTGGTACTTCACAGCTCAATTCATGTGTTGTTTATTCCCTCTGACTCTTTTTCTTTTTTAACTCCCATGTGCTGGGCTTCCTGAAATCCCGCCAGGGATGGCAGTTTGCTGGCTGGGGCTGGGATGCCATCAGTACCAGCTCTGTCTCTTTTGCCAGATTCCTGTTCTGTCACTTTGTCTCCTTGGGTCCTTAGAGCCCTTCAGAGGCTTTTCCTAGGTTTTTAGCTTTAGGTGGGATTCCCCTGAATGTGCCACTTTTCCTCTCTCTCCTCTTTCCATGTGTATTCTTTTCCAAGGATCTCAGCTGCCCCTAACCTCTACAAGCTCTGACTTCCTCTGCTGACCAAAGTGGAGTTTTGGAAAGGAAGTGACAGATTCCCTCTCATTGTGTGGCTTCAAATCAAGATAGTGCTTTTCTAGAAGAAATTTTTGTCACTCAGTGTAGCTCATTTGGCTAAATATAAGAGGAAGACACGGAGCTATGCATCCTGTAGCCAGCCCCATTGCTGCACCTTCCAGAAGGTTGGGTGATGGATGGAGATAGGGTTCTTCTGACCCTAGAAAACTCATAGGTAAAATCCCCATTAGCTTTCTTGCAATGCACCTTAGAAACTCAGTGAAATTATTAACGTGTTAAGGCACAGTGGTCTAAAAAATTAAAATGATGATCATAGGCTTTTTTAACATTATACCTTCTGTGTTATTTTCTTTGTACATGCTGACTAGAACTGAGCAAAGGCTTCATAACAAATAATTTATTTGTCAAATATATTCTCTTCTTCTGCTCATGAAATATCCATGAGCAAGAACATTATTTTCTCAAATGTATTTGCTATCTGAAATGCTCCAATGGTTCCTTTAAATTAATAACTGAAGGGCTTGACTGTAAATGGCTTCCTATGTTTTGCTGTAGTTGGCCAAATAAATGCCATGTTATCGATTGCAATACCTGCCTGTTGTGCCAGCAGCACACCGGTTGTGCAGATAGGTGTGTGTGTGTGAATGTCACAGCTGGGTTTCCTCAGCTTGTTCGTGGCAACTCTCAACATGGGTTTTCTCCAAGCAGTCATACCACTGAAAAGTGATTGCTCCACTGTCTGCAGAAGGGTGTGAACATAGCTGAAGCAAAGCCATTAAAAATTCAAATGAGCATTCGATGAGCAAAGGACATTTTCCACCTCTTTGACTAGCTCAGGTGTGACCTTCATGTGGTGCTATGTTCTATTTCAGTAAATGCAGTTGTGCAGGGACAGAGCAGAAAACATAAAGATCCAGAGAAGGGCATGAGCTGGAGCTGGTCCGGCACTTCATTGCTCAGGTGATGTTATTCATGAGACCAGGGTTGTTTAATCCAGAAGCTTGGCTGAAGTGACACCGGGTAATAGAGGGAACAGATGGTAAAACTGTATGTGAACCTCTGTTGTACCATTCCCCTTAACCAATCTAACCTATGCCCCATATTTGTTATTAGTATTTTTTATGTCTGTGGATGTCATTGCCTCTGGTTGTTACTGAGGGAGCACTGCTACCTCATAAAAAATATTTTCTTTTTTTAATGTTTTGTTAGGAAAAATCCACCTTTCACATAAAGGAACAGACATTTTTCCTGGAGTAGGCTGATGCTCATGGACGCATGGAGAAAAATCTTCAACTGTCTTACATTAAGAAACTATCAGTGTTTCTCATGGCTTTTTTTTGGTGTTGGCACCTTTGTATGAAGCATTCTTGCTATAAATCATGGCTGAAAGCTGGTCAGATTTATTTATTCTGATATAACATCCATGTTTATCTGTTTAATATTCTGCATCTCTCTTAATGTAGGATTCAAAATACTCTACTGTTCTCTGTAGGAAGAGGAGTGTTTTATGGAAACGAGATCTGTTGTGTAAATATTGAGATATCATGAACTCATTGTCTCCTGAGTGTAAGACCACTGAGAGAGACTCTGGGCAGAGATGAAAACTGCGCTGAGGACAATCCATCAATAACAGGTAGCAGCTGCCAAGCACGTAGAACTGAATAGATGGGAGAGTTCCATTTGAGGTACCCGAACCAGGCAGAGCTATAAGTGAGACTTGTAAAGTAGAATGGGAAAAAAAAGTGAGGAAAATATGATGTTCTGAAATAATTAAGAATGGAGATGTATTCTTCAAAATGTCTGTGCTAACACTAGCTATGCTCCTGAAGAACACCATAGCTGGGACCACAGGTGTGTGTGACGTTATAGAGAAGTACGAGTGGGCTGGTAGGGAGCAGAGCACTTCCTTCCAAATTCAAAGGGTTTTTTTCTTAACAGAAAAAAATCCAATTTGATTGTAAATTGGCTTAGCAATTCCAACAGCTGCAATTTGTTGGACTCTTGATTTGAAGTTTTCCATTCAAAAATAAAGCGATAGAAAAAAAAGATTACGTGTTTTAAGATTCCCCCTTCATACGTAACTCTTAGAAACCTCTATAGACAGATGTTTTTGTGGGCACAGATTGTAAAATCTTGAAATCACAAGGTATAAGTTGTTATTTGGAATCAATGCACCCTCTTGTCTGTTAGCTTTTCATCAAACCTTGAAAAAGACTTGGCACTTACAGAGCTTAGGTATTGTTTCCATTCTTGAAAACTAAAAATAATATTATGGAACCACAGGAAAACTAACTTCAAAAAAAAGACGTTGGATTTAACTAAATTATTGTTCCTGTCTCATAGCCCTTACTCATGTTCTTTCATTCCTCAAGCCAGTGGGGTTTTCCCATGAGTGAAAGCACATTTGTATGATATTTTTTGTGTTGCTACCCAGGCACTTGCGGCACAAGTAGGTAAAGACTTTTGGCTGCGCTTTCAGGTGAGCTGGGGGATACTTGAGAAGCCTGTTTGCTTCCTTCAGCAGAGAGGCTGCTGTCACCCATTTTGTATAGAAAATGCCAGTTTTCTTCCCTTTGTAGAAGAGCCAGAAGAGATGGTTTGTCTTCCTTACAGTTTCAGGATTTGCTTTGTTTTGATTTTTTTTTCTGTTACTATCAAAGTCTCTGGAGGGTTCTGGATGTTCTCAGCATTTCTAAAACTCAACATGACTTATGATTTTTAAAAATTGTGTGTCAGAGGCTTTCCTGTGGACCCATCACTCGGGACATTAGCACATATCCTTCTTCACTGCATAAAAACTTACAGTGAGACTAACTGGACAGTCATTTACAGTTATTGCAATTGTTTGGTCTGTAAAAGAGACACAAATAACTATACATGGGTTTTGCTTGGTTGGTTGGTTTTACCTGGTATAAAGCTGTAAAATTCAATGGACAAAGGGATCTTCAAAACTGAAGGTGAATTCTGACCTGCGCTATGGCAAACAGAAACCCAAATGTCTTCAACATGAAGTGGTCTCTATGTTTTTCTCTTTCTGCAGTGCACAGCAGAAAGATGGTCTGGGGATCAGGGAGCAGAACCAGGCAGAAGGCGTTTCATAGCTGTTCCCAGTGTTTCAGAAGAAAACAAAAGGAAGAGAGTCCAGGGAGAACCAGGCATGCCTGACTGAATTGCCATGAAGTGTTGAGAAGTATATGAATATAGAAGGAGGAACTTAGGAAAATCTTCTTAATTACGGGCTAACAACCGCAGTCTGGATCCAAAGGTAGCCTTATGGAGTCATGCGTAATGTTTATCACTCAGGAAAGTGAGGCCAGGTCAAGCTCAGTAGGATTCAATGGAAACAGGGCTGTGATTTCTTAGAAAAACACGAGTCAGGTTTATATTCCCATTCTGGTTAAAAAAAAAAATCCATGTTCAGTCAGTGTGAGCTTTTCGACTAACCTAAAAGCTATGTAAAACTCAGTGTGTTTCATGACCTGGGATACCTTTAAGAGTGTGTAAATGATGTAGGATACCAACTCTTATTTTCAACAATGCTTTTAAGAAACCAAGTCTGTGAATGACAGTAGGATTTAGTGGCTGTATCACTTCGGATACAGAATGGACATTGCTAAATCTTCTGGGCATGTTTATTCTGAATGTTTTAGAATAAATGGGTTGATTTAGAAACTGCTGGTCTAGGAACACACAATGCAGCTCCAGAGATTTCTACTTGGACATCCATTCTTTCTGGGGTCTCCTTGGAAGAAAGTATCTTTTGAAACATCAGTATCTTTACATAAGAGCTCAAATACCATGGTAAATGCCATCACTATTTATAGCAAAAGGTTGATCCCTAAACTTCTGTGCAGATTTAAGGTTCTTATACACATCGTATTCTCTGGAATATGTTTCACACACCTGCTGTTCCAGACCAACAAATGCACATGGTCTTTGTGCAACACTAGTGGCTGTTTCACAGCTAGAGACCCTTGGCTGCATCACAAGGCCCTTATTCATTCACAGCTTGGAATCCTTACACTCCTGCTGGAGGAGGGACCCTGGTCTTTGAGCCTGGGGCACTGACCAGTACTGAGCTAGAAGTCAGTGGCCTTGAGCTGTGTAGGTTAAAAAAAAAATCACAGCAGTTTCTAAAGCTCTTTGGTAACCTCGCCAGATGCAAAATGTATGTGCAAGGGATCATCTGGATGGCTTCTGTCTCACATTAAAAACTGATTTGGGTTACTCTGATGTGTTAAGCCAACTTAGTTGCACAGAAGTCACGCAAGGTTCATGACAACTCTTCCTGAAGAGTCAGCTGGTCCATGGAGTATCACAACATGGGGGCTGATAACATGGCTTCAAAAACAATGCTTCTGTTTGAAGGTGGTGTGTTGCACCTAACAGGCATGAAATGTGGCAGAGATGGCATCCTCTTCGCACTTCACTGTCACTGCTGCGTATCAGCACAGCCCTGTGGCACAGCTTGGAGAGACCTCCAGGGTGGCATTCATTTTAAGCTTCACATCTATTGGCGTTCTTCTCAGCTCCTTGTGAGCATCATTTGCTTCAGAGACCAGCTCTACTAATGATTTTTTTTTCCCTCCCCCTTGCTCACACTTTAATTGAGGGGTATATGTAATACCCTTAGGAACAGCTATTGCCACCTGTATTATTATTTATGCTGTGAAAACAAAGCTTGTGGCAATGTATTTATTAACACGGTGCCCTGGAATCACATGAGTTAACAACTTAATCCTGTGATTGTAAACACTTTTCCTGATATGTTCAAGTACCTTCCATGTTTTTTAACTTCATGTTGGGAAACTGGGAGCATGAGCAGGTTATAATTTTTACAGGAAATCTATTCTTTGCCAAAAAAATCTAATGAAGAAGTGATTTATCTATCTAATAGTGCTTGCCTTACAAAGCATAATGCCTTTTGCAAAAGAAAGAGTTAAACAAAACATTTATGCAGTATAAACTTTTCTCCTTAGCATTAAAATGCACTTTATTCATACTGTAGATTTCTCTTCTAGCTACGGCTATTGTTTGTCACTAACAGCTAGCTTTTGTGAAGTTAATAAATGTGCATAATAAGGACATAAAGGTATGGAGAAGTAATACTGTAATCCTTTTGTTTGGATAATCAGTCTAATGTATGCAAATTAAACCTTATTAGTACTAGGGTTTTGTGTCTGCTTATCAAAATGTGCCATTTTCATGAAAATTGGAAGTCCATTATATAAAGTTATTATTAACAATCATTTAGGAATTATATACGGTATGCAAATTAAAGTTGATTACAACTAATTAAGGGCTTTCTTTGTTATTTGACCTTGTCTGCTTTTTATGTAAATATGTTTCTTTTGGTCTGGCATATTTTTAGACTCAGAAAAGTATATTAAGACAAGTTACATTATGTATTTTTAATATATTTTTGTATTGCATAAAAAGCCCCTGGCTATTGTTTAAACGCCTGTTTTCACGCCGGGCTGTACTGAGTGACGATATGTAGACACACGTGCCCTGCGGCTTTAGGGCATCTCTGCGAGATGGACCTGCGGCAGAACTGTAGTAGCACGCTCCCAAAGCCCTCCAATGGTTTAAGGAAAAATGATTAAAAACACACAAAAAAATCCCCTGTGAAATATAAACAGCCTTCATGCCAGAGTAGCCTTTGTTCCACTACTTATCGAACTGGCTAAGCCTTAGTTTAGAGGCTCCAGACACAGCTAAGTAATAAATGATTGGTCCCTACTTGCAAGGTACATTGCAGAACTTAATCGCTTGCTCTCATCCCTGGGACTGCTGATCTCAGGATAAAAGACTGAACGCAGACAACACAGTGAGCTCAGGAACAGCAGCCTCTGGGAAGATTTACGTGCCTGTCAAACCCAGAGAAGGTTAGGCATTAAGTGAAATGGAAAACATCTCCTGAAGAAAACTTGGGTGAGTTGAATAATATTTCTATTAAAAACAACAGCAGAACGTAGTGCAATTTTCATGTGTTTCATACAGAAAGAAGAAACCTGCCATGTAAGCCAGTCATCAGTGTGAAGATGGGAGATGGCAGATTTTGTGGTGTGTTGGAATCAACACCTTCACCCCTTCAGGCTTTCAGTCAGAATAAAACATCTAAGAGTAAGAAAAGGTTGAGACATAAGGAGTATAAAGTAGGAATATCTTAGAAATATGTATAAAACTCGTCACCACGTATTCTTTAAGCCTAAATATTGGGATCAGAAGAAAGATGGAAGTATAAATCTCTGTGTTTGGTGAGATTTCTGAAGCTTGGCTCACCTCTGGCTCAAAAAGGTGGGCACAGGGGGACATTAATGTTAGAAAAAAGCCTTCTGCATGGACAAGGGTATGTATTTAAGCATGAAACTGTGGATATGCTTTCTACATCCTTGGTATCTTGCATTTACTGTCAGGCAATCATAGAGCCTCCTTGGCTGGACATTTGGGACTCACGGGATGTGTCCTGTCTTGTCTGGTCCCTGGTGCACTGGACTAAGTGAGGACTGGTCTCCTGAAGACTTGGAGATTTGTGCTTTGGGACACGGATTTTGAGATCTGACTGGCAAAGGTGGGCACGCTAGGATCAGACCAGGAGAAGGAGTATGTGTTACACCCTGAAAGGTGATGGTGTGGGTCTAGTATGGGTCTCTGCTCTCCCTCATCATTCCTCTTCAGAGCTGCTCATGGCACAGAAACCCCTATCTTTTCACTGCTGAAGGCCAATTCAGAAAGCTCTGTCTCCTTTCCAAAAGCTGCATCTCCAGGCTAGGTGTCCAAATCCCTAGGAACCCAGTAAGTTTCAAAGGCCAGGTCTTGAATATCTGCTGCAAAATGCTGGATGGGAAGATACAAACTGCCAATTACTGGCATGACTTATTCAGCAACTATGTGAGAAGATATTTGAACAATAGGAGAAGTTGGTGATTTTTCCCCTCACAGTGAGACCACAAGGTGCAATTCAGGCAGTGATTTGTTAGGATGAATTGTCTAGGGCTATAGCAGGGACATTTTGTTCAATGTTCCGCTGCTGTGGAAGGAGCTGAAAAATGGAAAATCAGAACAGACAAAACACGCCTCTGCCACATGGGGCAATGGCTGACCTCAGTCACCCCTCCCTTGCAGCTGGCAAAGTGATGCTGAAGGCAGAAATAGAGCTGCTGCAGCCACGGAGATGTGCAACCTGTGCGTGGGAGCTCATAGTGGTGACGAGCAGCCAGCTGCCTCTTGAACTGCAGCAGGGTGCCAGCATATTCCCCTGGGAGGGAGGTGACCAGAGGCCTCGCAATGCTCCTGCTTCATGGGTGCCGCCAAGCAGGTGTGACAAAAAGGAAGATTTTATTTCAAACATTTTCTGATGAATTAAAAAAAAAATCCAATGTCTACTTGTTCACCTAATAAATAGTGAATGTTCTCATCTCAGTCTTGGGATCTCAAGGCTTTCAAAAGGTAGAAAGCAAAGCTAAGAAGGGATCTCAAATGGTTTTCTCTAACAGAATAAGGATGAAACTCTGATGCCACCAAAGGTAATAATGCAGGGTTTCCCTCGGGAAGGTGAAAGTCATTGTCGTGTTTTTAAAATAGTTGCAATTTTCTGTCTCTAAATAGCACAGACTACAAAATGTATTGCAAGGAGTATATAAAAATAGTCAAACTCTTCAAATCTTTTAATTCAATGAGAATGTAATATGCAATTAAAATTAATTATCTCATAATCGAACTGTAGACACTGATTATTGCATCATTTTCATAAGAGACATGCATCTTAACTTGCATAATTTCTGGTATCATTGCAGAGTTATCTCAGGAAAGAATCTGGGCCCAAATATATTCATGACTTAGTGCTCAGAGTGGCATAGTTGTGGTTGGATATGGCTTTTTCTCCACAGAGTGCTCTGAACACCTCTTTGCAAGGCAGAACCTCTACCCTTACACTTGGTGCACAATTCATTCAGTACTCCCCAGGAGCTCCAAGGCAGTTCTACTGCCCCAGATTTTCGCTACCATTTGCCACCGTCTTAGAGTTATAGAATCACAGAATCATTTAGGTTGGAAAAGACCTTTAAGACCACTGAGTTCAACTGTTACCCTTGCACTGCCAAGTCCACCACTAAACCATGTCCTTAAGAGCCACATCAACACACAGTTAAATGCCTCGAGGGATGCTGACTCAGCCACTTAGAGAGGATTTTCCCTCTCCTGCTGGATCCTGGCTGCTACACATATATTTTTGTATGTTCTTTGAAAGCACCATTATAGTGCCCTGAAATAGACCCCCATCAACGCCCCCCATCATGGAGCTGATAAAAGAGTATGTGAATATCTTGTCTGGGTTATAACTTGGTAATACCCCGCCTTCACAGCTGCAAGTTTCATACCCAACTGTTTGTCCTGTTCATGTGCCATGCAAGCTGACTAAAAGGTCTTTGCTTAGGTTATGTTCATTTGGTTATTTTTTGTTGATGTTGTTTTGTTTATCTTTTGTAGAATTGAGAAGCATGATTCCCTTCTTCTGAGCATTCCTGTCCCTCTCTCTGGAAATTGCTCCACTGTGCTTTGGGCAGATGCTGTTGAGCAGGTTCCTTCACCTCCTCAGCTGTTTAAATTTGCATTTAATTTAAAAAATATTCACTTGTGATGTAGAAGAAAAATCATATCTGGATTCTCAGAATGGGGGTTGAGTAAGCCAAGCCTGTTTGGTCTTTGGTAAGGAGCTTATTGCTGTGTTCAGCAAGAGGCTGCTTTCCATACGCAAATAAAAGCCTTTTATTTTATTTTTTCCTGCATGTGTAAGCTATCAGTAAAACACCCTACCTGTTTGGATGTAGAGCAGTACATTCAAGTTTCTTTTGCACCCATGATTTGGGCAAACCAGGAGGTTCGTTGGATGTGTGGAAAACAACTTGCAAATAATAGAGGAGCCAACAAGGGAAGGTTCCATGTTTGACCTTGTGCTCACCAACAGGGAGGGGCTGGTTGGAAATGTGACACTCCAGGGCAGCCTTGGTTGTAGCGATCCTGAGATGGTCAAACGTGAGATCCTCAGGACAGTGAGGAGGGCATGCAGCAAACTCATTGCCCTGGACTTCAAGAGAGCAGACTTTGGACTCTTCAGGAACCTGCTCAGTGAGATTCCATGGGATATAGCCCTAGAGAGCAGGGGGACCAAAGACTGTTGGTTGATATTCAAGGATCACCCGCTGCAAGCTCAGGAGTGTTGCGCCCCAACTAGAAGGAAGTGCAGCAGGAGGGTCAGGAGACATCCTCAGACAGATAACGAGCTGCTGAGGAAACTTAGGGGGAAAAAAGAGGCTTATAAAAGGTGCAAGCAAGGACAGGTGGCCTGCAAAGAATACAGGGATGTTGTCTTGGAAGCTAGGGACCAGGTTAGGAAAGCTAAGGTCCAGTTAGAAATAAACTTGGCTAAGGATATGAAAGATAACAGAAAGGGATTCTCTAGGTACATTGTGAATAAAAGACAGATTAGGAAAAATGTAGACCCTCTCTGGAAGCTATCAGGTGAACTGGCTACCCTGGATTTGGAGAAGGATGAGGTACTTAATGGCTTCTTTGCCTTAGTCTTCACTGGCAAATGCTCTGACCACACCACCCAAGTCTTGGAAGGCAGATGCAGGGACTGTGAGAAGGAAGATCCAGGCCCACTGTAGGAAAGGATCTGTTTTGAGACCATCTTAAGAACCTGAACGTATACAAGTCCATGGTACCTGATGAAATCCATCCGGGGGTCCTGAAGGAGCTGGTAGATGAAGTTGCTAAGCCACTGTCCATCATATTTGAAAAATCATGACAGTCAGGTGAAGTTCCTGATGACTGGAAAAAGGGAAATATAACCCCCATTTTTAAGAAGGGGAAAATAGATGAGCTGGGGAACTACAGACCAGTCAGCCTCACCTCTGTGCCTGGCAAAATCTTGGAGCAGATTCTCCTGGAAGGCATCCTGAGGCACATGAAAAACAAGAAGGTGCTTGGTGACAGCCAGCATGGCTTCATTAAGGGGAAATCCTGCCTGACCAATTTGGTGGCCTTCTATGATGGGGCTACAGAACTGATGGACAGGGGTAGAGCAGTTGACGTCATCTACCTGGACATGGGAAAAGTGTTTGACACTGTCTCACATGACATCCTTGTCTCTAAGTTGGAGAGACATCAATTTGGTAGGTGGACCACTCTGCAGATAAAGAACTGGCTGGATGGCTGCACGCAAAGAGTTGTGGTCAACAGTTCAATGTCCAGTTGGAAACCGGTAACGAGTGGTATCCCTCAGGGATGGGTGTTGGGACAGGTCTTGTTCAACATCTTTGTCGGTGACATGGACAGTGGGATTGAGTGTGCCTTCAGCAACTTTGCCAATGACACCATGCTCTGTGGTTCAGTTGATAGGCTGAAAGGAAGGACTGCCATCCAGAGGGACCTTGACATGCTTGTGAGGTTGGCTGATTCCAGCATTATGAAGTTTGACCATGCCAAGTACAAGGTCCTACACTTGGGTCAGAGCAATCCCAGGCACAGCTACAGGTTGGGCAGAGAAGAGATTCAGAGCAGCCCTAAGGAGAAGGACTTGGGGGTGTTGGTCGATAAGAAAACGAGCATGAGCCATCTTCAGCGCGCATTTGCAGCCCAGAAAGCTAACCATACCCTGGGCTGCATCAAAAGAAGCATGACCAGCAGGTTGAAGGAAGTGATCCTGCCCCTTGACTCAGAGCACGTGACATCTCACTTGGAGTATTGTGAGCAGTTCTGGTGTGCTCTACGTAAAAAGAACGTTGAAATGTTGGAACAAGTCCAGAGAAGGGCCATGAGGATGATAAAGGGACTGCAGCACCTCCCATATGAAGATAGGCTGATAACGTTGGGGCTGTTCAGCCTGGAGAAGAGAAGGCTGTGTGAAGACCTCATAGCAGCCTTCCAGTATCTGAAGGGGGCCT
>JASSUY010008968.1:0-35473 GCA_032466535.1 Forpus xanthops
TCAGCATGCCTTCCAGGACAATCTGCTCCAAGATTTTGCCAGGCACAGAGGTGAGGCTGACTGGTCTGTAGTTCCCTATCTCATCTATTTTCCCCTTCTTGAAAACGGGGGTTGTATTTCCCCACACAACATCCTTATATCTAAATTGGAGAGACATCAGTTTGATAGGTGAACCTCTTGGTGGATGAAGAACTGGCTGAATGGTCACACGCCAAGAATTGTGCTCAGTGGCTCAGTGTCCAGCTGGAGACCAGTAATGAGTGGTGTCTCTCAGGGATCGGTGTTGGGACCTGTACTGTTCAACATCTTTGTCAGTGACACAGACAGTGGGATTGAGTGTACCCTCAGGAAGTTTGCCGATGACACGAAGCTGTGTGGTTCGGTTGATATGCTGTTGGGAAAGAATGCCATCCAGAGGGACCTTGACAGGCTTGTGAGGTGGGCTGATGCCACCCTTATGAAGTTGAACCATGCCAAGTGCAAGATCCTACACCTGAGTCAGGGCAATCTCAGCCACAGCTACAGGTTGGGAAGAGCTGAGATTCAGAGCAGCCCTAGGGAGCAGGGTTAGTTGATGAGCAACTTAAAATGAGCCAGCTTCAGTGTGTACTCACAGCCCAGAAAGCCAACCGTATCCTGGGCTGTATGAAATGAACCATGACCAGCAGGTTGAAGGAGGTGATCCTGCCTCTCTGTTCTGCTCTTATGAGACCCTACTTGTACTGTGTGCTGTTCTGGTGTCCTCAACGTAAAAAGGACATCGCACTGCTGGAGCAAGTGCAGAGGAGGGCCACAAGGATGATCAAGTGACTGAAGCGCCCCCCATATGAAGAGAGGCTGAAAAAGTTGAGTATGTTGAGCCTGGAGAAGGGAAGGCAGCATGGAGACCTCATAGCAACCTTCTAGTGTCTGAAAAGGGCCTACAGGGATGTTGGAGAGGGACTCCTCATCAGGGACTGTAGTGATAACACAAGGGGTGATGAGTTAAACAGGGGAAGTTTAGATTGGCTATAAAGAGGAAGTTATTTATTGTAAGGGTGTTGAGGCAGTGGAATGTGTTGCCCAGAGAAGTTGTGAATGCACCATCCCTGGCGTTGTTCTAGGCCAGGTTGGACGTAGCTTTGGGTGTCATGGTGTAGTGTGAGGTGTCCCTTCCCCTCCAGGAGAGTTGGAACTAGATAATCTTAAGGTCCTTCCCAGCCCTAAATTTTCTATGATTCTGTGATTCTATATAAGGTTGCATGCAAAACATGGCAAATGTAATGGAATTTAATTTATATATTAGTTAATTCTAAGCTTTAGTTCTAGGGAGTTTTTGAGGCAGCATAGGTAATTTTTGTCTTTAATGATATTATTTGATTTTTTTTTCTTTTTTTTTTAATTCATTTGGGAGGCTTTCAAATTTTTTTCAGTTTGATTCAGAGAGATAAATTAAAAACTGTCTAGAATGTCACTTTTCAATGTATTTGTGTTCTAGCAGGTTTTAGTCTTTGCGGTTCTGCAGTGGAAACTCTTAGATCAATTTGCTTTTGCAGTCCATTGCAATTTGCATGTATGCTGTGAGTATGTAACCAGGGAACTTTTCCAGGAAATCTGTCTTACTGTCAGTGCGCATGCTGCATCGCCGTGGGTACCTGAGGGCTTAAGATGAAGAACAGTAATGACTGCTACACTAGTTTCTTCTCACTGGGCATGGACGGACCCTCATAGCTGAAAGGCATAATTCAGATCATTCATAGTATTCTCTGCTTAGTTTAATTACTAATACAGTCAGAGGTAACATTGCTTTTTAGCTGCTCCTGTCCCTGCTTCTCTCCTAAATAATAGGAGTGATGACTATGCATAAATTTTGAAGCTTTGTGCCTTAAGAGTTGCCCTAATACACACTCTTCAGTGGGGTGAATCTTACCTAATGGATAAAATTAGGTTTTCTGAGTTTTTTCTGTTAGATCAATTGATCTGAGTAGTTCATTAAGATGTATATAATTTAAATCATAGCATCAAGACTTCTTACAAAGAAATCAGGTGTACAGGTATGTGATTTCATTTTTTGCTAAAGACTATTCCTGTCAATACAGGAGTTCTGCTCCGAAAACTGGTGTGAGAAGTTAAACTATTCAAATTAAGTATTTTTATTCTTTATCTTACAGGAAAGGGGAAGACAAATTCCTGAACTATGTGCTTGGATTTATTCTGTTTGGCTCTTGAATAAGCATGATCTAGAAACACAGCTTTGTCTAAAAGCATAGTATGCGTTTATTCTCCCAGCATTGCTACTAAAACTTGTATTGCTTGTTCGGAGACCAGCATCGGGAAGTTCAAAAAATCTTTTTACACAACCTTGTCTAGTACATAACATTTAGACTCCTATTCTTGTTTAAAACTCTCCTTTCAGAGGTCTAATACATTGTTAGAGAATGCGCACCACAGTTATCCTGTCGAGCTCATTGATTTAATGATACATAAAGGAAAAAAAAAAAAAAAAAAAAAAACACCAGAACAACCCAACATATTTATTTCTCCAGTGTAGTAGAAAGTTACAGCTTTCATCTGGGATTTCACTATACACATTAGAATTGAAATCACCTCCTGGAATGTTGTTGATAAGCGTAGGCTTAACCCAGTCTTAAGGTCACTTGACAATTTCACATCAGTCATTAAGTTTTGAGGTTCAAGCTACTTGTGCTTTTAGAAATCTTAAAATATTTTGCATCAAAGAAACTGTGTGTGGATGCAACCTACTTTTAATGTGTTGTACATTGGTAGCGTATTTCAGGAGAACTTTTTTTTCCTTTAATTAACAATTTTGATAATAGTATTTGGAAATCTTAAAGGGTACTTCTGTTCCCATATTTTTTGTCATCTGCTAACATATGTACAGATATACTAGTGAATGCATAGTGAGCAGCTGTATAGACAGCCTTTGCATGTGCAAGCCCTTGTTGCCTTAGTCATCATCATTACACCTTTCAAGCTTTTCAACTGTCTGAAATATTTGTGTGCCCACAAAACTTTTCATTTTAACAAATATTTCTTAACTATTACTGATAAGTATTACATGCTGAAGGAAAACTGTTGTATAAACCTAAATTTACGTTACTAACTGTTGTGGTTTAAGCTATAGATCTCTTAATTTGGAAACATTTTATTGTCAGAATATGAGAAAAAAATTGTATATTTCTAGTCAGTGCTATGGAAAAATATTTAGGACCTTTATGAGGCAGTTTCCGTCTTTAGCATTTGATTGTGTACTTGTATGCTTTACTTCTTTCACTGGAATGGAAAGAATGAGTTTTTACATATTCACACATTGCAGTTACAAAAGTTATCAGTTTCATTGGTGTGAGAATTTAGTGCAGTTCCTCTGTACAAGGAAGAACACTTTAATAAACATTCTAGAACCTAAATTATGTAGGTGACATCAGTAAGGAGTTCTGCTGGAGGACAAAATGTCACAACAGCAAATGCAAAGCATATCACTTTGTTATGGGAAAAGAATTGAAAAGGCACTATAGTTTCACACATAATGCACACATGGTTGTAAGCTTTGAGATCCTCTTTCATCTGGCTTCTTTTATAATTATACTTTTAATATAACTCTAGGGTTTTTTTTAAACAAGCTGTAAGTAAGTGTTCTGATAAGTCTGTCTTGCTGAAAATTTGGTGGTTTTCACTCAAATTATTGAGAAAATTTATTTTGTAAAGAAAATTTCAGTAGAAAGAATTGACTCTAGAGTTACTGTGGGTAATGTCCAAATAATAGCAAATCAAGCAGTATGTCACAAATTCTATCACAACAGGCTGGTTTGTATCAATTAGGAAATGAAGTTTCTAACTGCAGTGGAAAGAAGGATAAAGTAGCAGCTGTATTATTATACACTGTTTTTGTGTTTCAGCAGGTCTTTGTGATATTAATGAAGGTACAACGGTGCCAGAAGACCGCTGCAAATCACCCACTTCAGGTAATCATAACTTTCTCTGATCTTCAGCTTCTTATTTGTCCAGAAGATAGTGTACTTCTCAGTCAACACTTCGTAGTTAAGTAATTTTGTAAAACCTGTTGTCATCTCACAAACTGAGCTGTGATAAATCCACTGTTGTACAACTGCGTTTTAAAAACAAGGCTGATTTAAGAGATGCAATAGGAATATGTCATAAAGATAAGGAAAGAGAAATACAATATGAAATCTTTATGCTTCAGGGAACATACAGCACAATGGAATTTTGAAACACTGATAAGAGATGCACAAATTCCTGTAATAGTTCATGTGATTATGTTTCAGTGTCCTTAGAAGTAGTAAAGATTATTTCTATGTCAAAAGAGCTAATTCACTTCAGTTTCTTCATAAGTGGTAAATTATTATATTTCTTTGGAATCTGAGGTCTTCAGACACTGGTATCAGACTTAACATTCCCCCTATCTTATTTTGAGTAGTACCTACTACTGTACATGAACACTTTAAAGGAAAGCTTCAGCAGTATGTAATATTATTTAGTATTTTCTTTAATACTGGCTAGTTGAAGTTATAGCCATGTAAATACTTAATACTGCATGTCAATATATAGTATTTGAGATGAGTATTTCATGTAATAGCTAAAAAATTTGTAGCTTATCCTCATTATTAATATGAGTAACCTTTTGAAGTAATATGTAACTTTTATCTGTTTGGTTCAAAGTTGTACTCAAGTTTGAGTTGAGGATAAAACTGTAGATTTACTCAAGTACCTAAAATGATATGTGCACTCTTGCAATATAGTGCAAAATGGTAATCAGTGTAGGAATCTAAAGGTAGATTCCTTTTCTACTGTAGCCAGCACCTTACCACCCTCACAGTAAAGAATTTCTTCCTTCTATCTTAGCGGAACTTCCCCTGTATGAGTTTAAGCCCATTACCCCTTGTGTTATCACTACAGTCCCTGATAAGGAGTCCTCCATCATCCCTGTAGGCCCCTTTCAGACACTAGAAGGCTGCTATGAGGTCTCCATGCCTTCTTTAGGCTCAACATGCCCAACTTTTCCAGCCTTTTTTCATATGGGAGGTGCTGCAGCCCCCTTATCATCCTCGTGGCCCTCCTCTGCACTTGCTCCAGCAGCTCGATGTCTTTCATATGTTGAGGACACCAGAACTGTACACAGTACTCCAAGTGGGGTCTCAGCAGAACAGAGAGGCAGGATCACCTCCTTCGACCTGCTGGTCATAGTCCTTTTGATACAACCCAGGACGTGGTTGGCCTTCTGGGCTGCAAGCTCACACTGTTGGTTCACATTCAGTTTCCCACTGACCAGCACTTCTCAGCAGGGCTGCTCAGAATCACTCCAGGTTTCTGATAGACTGCAATAAAATGTGTATGAACACCTAATGTGTTGTAACCCTTAAACTGTATTCTTTTTTCCCCTGTCCAGCATCACTCAAATGTCAGCCCAAACCACTTCCAACTGATACCACTAAAACTTAAAATATTTTTGAGTTAGTTTCTTTCATAATTTGGAGTTGAAGTAGAGTTAAACTCAATTCACCATTTTTCACAGTGCAATGAAAGCAAGCCCGAAGGTGAAAGTCAGGGCATATATGGAAAAATACTAAATTTAACAATTTACCTCTCCTCCCTCTCTGTTTACCTTAATGTCTTGCTTACACAATACTGAAGAGAAGTAAGTCTGAAGTACCAAAAATAGCGAGTGGTGAAAAGGTGGAGGAGGATAGCCACTGTTGCACTCTCCTGTAAAACAGAATATTGAGACCACGAGGTTGGACTATACCTTACCTCCCTCAGGGGGCACCTCTGTGATACGGAAATTGTTTGGTGGTGCTTATGAAGAGAGAAGACCTGCAATTCCTTAGGTTTGCTTTAAGTTTTGTATCTTTTCTGGGCAAGAGCACAAGACCGTAAAGAAGCTTGAAAATGGCGTTCAGGTTTTGGAGAGGCGAGAGGGGAATTTTTGGATAAATTGGCTGTATAGTATGTCGTGAGGATGAAATGCAGGACAGGATTGTCGATTGAGTACCTTATTGATTTTGACTGTTGTAGCAGCATCTGTAAAACAGACCAGCCACTTTTTTGGTCTGAAGTCTGCATTTGCTCAAGTGAGATAAATATTCCACTTTTCTATGCCCATGTGAAGAGAATTGCAAGCTAACTTCACTGGGACATCCTCCAGTGGGTGGTTATGCAGTTGAGAGGACTGTGAAAGGGACAACCTGCCTATGCAAGTTAAGAGAGTATCCTACAGTTTTAATAACACAATTACGAAAATGCAAGAGAGATAGTAAAATTTTATAGAATTGTAAACTGTCACGTTTTTGTCTTCATGAGTGCCAAAAAGTTTGCATTCTGTTCTTACGTTACACATCCACAGTATAGAAATCCAAGAGATTTGGCATTTTTTTAGTTGAATTATGTTTTAATTTTTTAACAATGTTAAGCCTCAAGCTGTGGCCTATAGCAACAATTTTTTTTTTCAGTATCAAGGATTCAGAAAACTCCCAAGTGGCAGCATTGGCTCTACATTGTATGCTGAATAGTTGAACAGTGGTCCAACAGAACCTTACTGCATTGGAGAGGGGAAAAACTAAAAATCAGAAAATGAAAAAAAAAAACCTTGTTTGTTACAACAGTGTTCTGTGAATCATAATTTAGGTTAATCTAGATGAAGTCAACAATCTGTTTATACTTATTCAGTATAAACATTTTACTCAATCAGGTAGATTTCTAGCAATGAACTTGCTGCACTGTGCAACATTGTACCTTCCATTACAATTTGTTCTCAATATGATAGAATTCCTGTCATACCAAAATAATTTGGACTTTCTAGTATGTAGTATAGCTACAGAGAATACCTATATCAGTATTCGATATTTTGATATATTTGTATCTTTCTTAAACTCAAAGTTTGTATTAATGCATTTGTTTTGCGTCAAAAATGTATGTTTGTGTATCCATTTCATTCTGTCTTCACTCATAGGTTCTGGTTCACCAAACGATTCTGATGATGACCAAAAAATGAATAATTTTATAGAAAAGGGTACAGTATTTTTCTTTTCTGTAGTCTTTTTTTTTTTTCTTCAGTTCATCCATTGATACCCTCTAAATTGATTATTTTTTTTTTTTTATTAAAATGTTCTTTACAGTGAAGACCAAAAGCAGAAATTTTTCCAAGATGATAGCCAATGACATAGGTAGGAATTAGAAAAATCTGCTATGTTCGTAATCCAGTGCCTTACTCTATGCAACACTAACCCAGCAGCAAAAAAAAAAAAAACAAACAGAAAAATCAGAAAACTCCAAACCCAAAATAAAATTAAAGCTTCAAAGCATCGAGTTATTAATTTTTCATTCTTAATGCTAATTTGTAATTCTTTGAGCTGCTTCTGCTCTAAATACATTGGGCACAGGAATTTTTTAAATCGAGGATATTGGTGGTTTAAATTCTCTGATTTTTACGATTGCACTTTCTATTTTCTGAATGGGTAATATTCTAATCCATACTAAGAGTTCATTCTATGCAAGTAACAGCATCATTCCACTACTTTTGCAAAGGTATACTCTGAGAAGATGTGACAGATTTAATTTCTGATGTGTTTCATTCATAGCCATATGATTAGATTTCCATATGACTTTAGTCAAGATAAGAAGTAGTATCATGTTTTTTTTACTCATATGGAAGATGACTTGATCGTGTATATTAGATACACCCCATTACTGTTCCAGAACTGTGCTTACTTTAATGCATCCAGCGGTGACACAATACCCTACTAGCTCCAGACTTGTGTCTTAACAATTTGGAGACAAAATTCCCTTGGAATATGTTGTATGCAGGTAGATTGAACCCTTTTATGATTGGAATGAAAATTAACTCTACTTCTGACACTGGGTCATTAAATAAATAAAGGTGAGAGGCTGTGTGATTTAATCTTGGGAAAGGAACTGTTCTTCCTTAACTGTGATATGGTTATTTTTAATTTTATAATCACTGTGGTAATGGGTCATTTTGTTTTCATTTATTGCATTGTTCTATCACTGTAGGAAGATTTAATTTTATTTCTGTGACATAAAAAGGTTGAAGCTACTTGATACAGTAAAACTGCTGAACTACTGTTTATGCCTTTTGCTCACTACTATGTTGAGCCCTCCCTGCAGTGGTAACAGAAATGTGAGGGAATGTGAGTTCTGAGGAAGTGAAAACCTGAATATAATTTGACAAAGCAAATGTCTGTCACTAATATAGCAATTTATCTGTAATTGGAAAAAAAAAAACAAAGCAACAACTTGAGTATCATTTACAAGAGCATGGATTCATATGTTCTTTAAAGGAAATTCTGGTTAACTAGGAACTTATGTTCAGTTCTCTAATGGGGAAAAAAAACAATATTTAATCTTGTGCATGTTAGATAAATGTTTATTGAGGTAATATTTCCTTTTTGCCCCAAAGAAGACTCTCCTGAACTTAAGAAAGCTTGTCTTGTGGAGGAAACACTCTATGTTTAAGTGTGACTTCATGATTTTTTCCACTTTTTTCAGAGTAATGTTTTACAGTATTAATAAAACATGCTCATGACAATTCTGTAGAGCTGTTGAAATGTTTCAGCTTAAAGCCTTTCAAAAATATTATAAATATTTTTCATAGCTAAAAAAGCTAAGCACTTATTTGCAAGGAATACATTCTTTGTAGTGTAAGTTAAACGCAGAGTTAATCGAGGCAGTAATGCATTTGATGTGTAATTCAGAAATTATTCCCAGTCATCATATGCTGTGATTTGTGTGACACAGTTTATTGAAAGTTAAAAAAAAAATTAATTTATTTCATTTGCATTTTGTTAGATTTGAGTGCTTTGATACCGTTAACTGTTTATTTTGGTTTTCTTTAGCTGCAATGTTTTCTATCTTATCTGGCATGTTTATTCTGCATGGCTCTTTCTGAACTTTAATTCTAAGTTCTTTCACATAAGTAAAATACCTCTTTTTTTCATGTCAGTAGTTGCATGGTTTTGCGTTTCATTGTTTTAAACTGAATTGCCAATGAGATGTGAATGGACAATGAGTTTTGTGAAATGTGTTAGTTACTGTCATTAACATCACCATGTTGTATGAACTTAAACTGTTGACCATCAGTTGTGCTACCATGGAAGAATTTGATATATATATATATAGCATGGTTGTAGCTTTTTGCACTGATGTATGGTGTGATCAGTTCAAGTTCTTTCTGTTCTTTGTTAGTATGTGAAATATAACCTGTCAGATGGATTGTGAAGCAGAACAAGAATTATTTATGTTGATAATTTCAGTTGCTGTTAATATCAGTCCTTTTGTCACAAGCGATCTTGAGTAAGGGAATACTGCTTACAGAGTTCAAAGTAATATTATTGAAGTGATAAGGCCATCGTCAATCACTTTATTGAAATTTGTCTATACTATAAAAACTATGTCTCTACTTGAGGCATCTTAATTTCTGCTGATTGCTGTCGCTGTTGGCAGTATCAAAGATTCTTGCTTTGTTAAAGAACCATACAATACTGCAACAATAGCATGAAGCACTCACATTTTGTTTTAATTAATATGCCAGTGTTTCAGCTCTGTCTTACATACTGTAAAGATCAATTGGTCTCCTGTTTTTTTTGTTTGGTTGGGTTTTTGGTTTTTTTTTGTTTGTTTGTTTGTTTTGTTTTGTTTTGTTGTTGTTTTTTGCAATTAGATAGCTATGCAACAGGTCACCCGTTTAAGGTATTGTAACATACATTTCTGGAAGAAGCTTTAGTAAAGATGTATGCAAAATGTTTTAGACTCTTAAGACCTTCATAACAGTTCCAGTAGGGTACATCTGAAATGATTTTCAATAAAATTGTTTTTATTTATTTTCTGATGTTTGTAAATTTAAAAACAATCTCAAACAACATTGATAGATCTAAGCAGAGTAGCTTTAATGCAAACTTCTATAATTGTTGCTATTATTATTGACATCAGATTTCTTGCATTTGTTACATTCTAAATGCACACCTAAATTTTTTTCAAGGACTGCTAGTCATTGTGGTTTTAATACTTTCATCTAATTTGGGGTATCTCAGTACATCTCTCCTTACATTCTCATTTAAATTGGTTTTATTATTCTTATATCATATTTAAATTTCAGCATTTATAATTTGTTGTACTTTCACCAGTACTATAGTCAATTCTAAGTATCTTGATAATTGGTGATGTTAAGTCTTTCACTTCTATGTAGTTGTCAAATACATAGTAATTTGGGAGCTGCTATACCTAACGAATTCCAAGGAGCTTCGTTATTTCTCATGAAATGTGAAATTAAATAGGCTATGTGTAAACTGTACTCTGTCAAAACACCAAGACTCTTGTCTCCTTTATAATCTTTAAAATCTTTTAAAAGATTTTTTTTTTTTAAAGATTTAGAGAATTTCCTTAAGGAATAGATGAGAAATCACTCTACAGCTTTCAAACTGATGTGCTATACGTTGTAGAGCATTGGCTCAGGAAAGCCCACTGCCAGTATATATGAATATTACTTTTAAGCCACAGCTTCCTATTGATAGTTCACTTATTTCGCAGCCTTCAGATTTTCTTCATTGATTTGACTGCACTTGCAATATAACACACTATACCAAGGTAACTTTTCTTATTTTAACACCTGCCCCCTTAAGCCTGACCTATGAGAAATTTCCAAGAATACTGAATGTTGCTTTTGGACAGTTCTTTAATATCATGCTTTTTCCTGATACTTACTGAATTATATATATTGGCAACAGAAAGAATATGTCTACCTGTGTATGACTCTAGATTTTCTGATTTAGAGGACTATTAAATGTAGGTCTAAACTCAGGCAAAATAGTCACTGTTGCTTTGAGCAGCAGTATGCCAGGAGTGAAGCAGCTTTCAAGTCTCTATCTCCTTTTCTCATACCATCTGCAGAAAGAGCGTGTTGGCTGTAAGTGCTGTAGCAACCTCCACCACGGTGATACATATTAAACTTTGTCAGCTACTACTTCAGGTCAGCCACACACAGTGGGAGCAGTCACCATCAACCTTACCTTGTTGTACATCTGCAGTAAAAATAATACAAAAAATCATGAGTGTTCTTTGTAGATCTCCATCCTATCTTTCATTTCTCTCATTTTCTGTGTTGTGTAAGTTGTCTCGCATGTTGCTGTCTTTCATCTAAGGCATATTTTTTTCCAAAACTGTCGTAAACCATAAGCCAGATACAAACACAAGTATAGTTTGGGGTTTTATATTAAGAAAAATGGCTTAGCTGTTGAAGGGCTTCCATTTTCTGATGGCATCTTTAGTCACTATTTTCTTTAAACACAAGATGGCACTGCTGCTATTTAAATTGGTTCTTATTTCCTATTTACATTTGAACTACTGAAAGGTTTGACGCATCAATATGTGCTTTGAAATGTGGGGTTTTTTACATATCACATTAATTCACAATTCCTAGCCATGACATCATTTTTAACAATTCATGATACCTGTTGTTCTGTTAATGAGGCATAGTTCAGTTTTGTAGAAAATGATGTCTGACAGATTTGTTTTGCCTTTTCCACATAGTTCACACAGCTGGCCTAGTGAAAGAATAAAAGATAAAACTTGTAGTTGACTCTAAGAATCGAGCCCACTGGCCTGTTCTACTTGTTATCTGCTATAATACCTAGGGTTTTTTTGGCTGGGTTTTTGTTTTGGTTTGGGTTTTGTCTTTTTTCTGTACGTAGTTTAACTTGTGTGTTTAAATTTTCCTATTTGAGAAGGTAAAAGTGACCATTCTGGTCTTCAAGATGACTCTAAGGAAGTTAATTATTGCTGGTACTCACATATGGTGAAGGATGTGGAAAGCTAAAACTAACATCATTTTCTGTGTTTATACTTGAGCTTTTGTTCAGTATCTTAGCTCTTGTAGTTTACACCTCTAAGACAGAAAGCAAATCTTATGAGCATTTTGTAATTCACAATTTCACATGAGGTTTCATTATATCTTTTCAAGCTGATGTAAGTTCAAGCTGACAACAAAAACATTGGCTTCTGGTCACTAGTGCTTTTTTCGACCACAGTTTTCTGTTTGTATACCTGAGCTGTGATCTGAAACAGAAGTTTTTCTTGTTGCAAATAATCCTTGGCGGAAATCTTACAAAGATGAGTTTTGGCCTCAGATGCCACTGCCTATGCAAGGTTGAGGGTAGAAAACATGTAATCAGACTGGCCTTTTCAGTTTGAGCCTGCGCTAAAGTAAATTAAAGTGACTAGCATTTCAGTCTGAGTAAGAAATTTCAGTTTAATTTAAATAGAATATACTTTGTAACATTGACACATGCAGGAAATAAGAAGATTATTTCTGGAGTCTTACTCTCAAATTTTTATGATGTATGACAGGAATAAAACTGTTCAACTATTCAGATAACTTAAGATCTGCAGTATTGATAAGCGTGATTGATGAAGCAATGAAGTATTTAACTTTTTGAAGGAGTGGAAGAAACTTTAAATCACATGCTGTTCTTCAGGATATGTAGAAAATGGAACTATTTCTGTTAAAAGGATAATTAGAATGAATAAATTCCATTTTTAGCAGAGAGGAACAGGAAACTTCAGGCTGCTTTGTGATTGGTATCCATTACAAGGTACTCCTAGAATTATGAAGCTCTTGTCAACATCTACTTTAGGTAGCGAAGTATTACAAGATAGTGAAGAATTAATTGCTATATCAGAATTCAAGCATGTGGCTGGAAATAAATTGTCTCTCCCTGGTGTACTAGTTAGACTGCATCAAAATTATTCCTTCTCTGGTAATTGTTGAAAAGATGGAAGACAGCTATATGACTACTAGTTTACTGCTTACTTTTATTTTAGCAGCATTTGTTAGTATCATACTGCACTTTAAATTTTCCAAGGGAGGAATGAGTTCAAGTTCTATTTTTTTGCTTTGGCAATATTATCAAAATTATACTATTTTTGTTTATAGTGTTACGAGTGTTTGTATGCTGATGAGTTTATAATTATTCTTTGTAACATATTCATTCTTCTAAGGTTACAGGTTGCATCTCAGATAACTGACCTTTTACACATGTTCCTCTATGTTTTAGCATAATTAAAAGTTCATCTTTTTTCTATTTTCAATATCTCGAGTTGGATCAGGAAGTAGTGCAGGAGAAAAGGGGATGGGATTATGACTATGTAAATTTGAGTGCATGTTCTTGCAGTAGCCAAGAGTCTGTGTTCTGTCCTCACACCTGAAGAGATAAAACTTGAGGCTGTGCCAAAGCAAAATTCATCTGATCCATCAAGTTTTGCTTGAAGCCTGAGGAAAAATGAAGCTTTGCAAAAGTCATAAAATGCTGTATTTGGGGATTTTGGTATCTTCCAGGTTTTACTTTGCATTCCTCCCTTGTGGAAGTGAGGCCCTGCTTTAGTAGAAATCCTGTTAGGTACAGCAATTAATATAATGAACAATGATACATTAAACATTGGGGAAGAAGCAAATAAAGGCCAGCAGAATCATGTTTATTCTTTTTTAAAAAAAAGATATACTTCACTTTTCAGCAAAGATGTCCAGGAAGCTAAGTTTGCCAACTGAGTTAAAGCCTGATTTAGGTAAGTTTACATAGTTGATTTCATATTTACTAAAACTATTTTACAGAATGTGAGTATGCTAGTACCCTAAATCATGTATACTATTGTGACTTTGTTATATTTATCTGAAGTGTAGAACTAAAATTTTAATTCCACTCTTTATGGGGGTCTCAGGTACAAAATGTTATTGCTGTCATCATAAGGTAAGCCTCCAGTCCTTGTACATGACTTATCACACTTTCATCATAATTTTAGGGCACCTGTCACTCACTTTATCAGTAGTGTTATGATGGCAAAAGCATGATGAAGCAGATAATGGAGATTGCTGCCTATTTAAAACCATCTGATGCATTCTAAATTGAAATATTAAATATCTAAGAATAATAGGATATGTTAAGTTCTAACCAATAAATAGATGTGCATAGTTTTACAAACGTTAATTGTCGTGTGACTGCTCTGTCTAAATGAAAATAGTATAGAGCTATTTGCATGGGTGGCCTGTCTGAGAATTTAATTTTTCTTGAAACAGCTTAGTAACTTCATATATAAGAAGCAGTTCAGTTGTGAAGCCTATAATACTAAAGGTCATACTGCAGAACTAAAACAGCGCAAAAATGAGTAGATTTATGATTTTATTTTTAGTACTTTTGACTGCCAGCTTGATGATCAGATCCAGCTCCCCTGCCTTGTTCCCTAAAGTTGATGGGGGACAGCTGTAGACTTACAGCAGTAGATGCAGCCTGAATGTGAAAGTTGTTTTCTGCCTGCCGTAGCTTGTTACTCCTCATGCAGCAGGATAGCTGGCACAACCTCAGCAGAAGATAGACCCCAGTTAGACTGGCAGCTGCAGGACTGTGTATCTGACAACTGCTACTACGAGCAAGGAAAGAGTCCAAGGTGCTGGGATATCCTGAAGCTGAGTTAGACCACCCTGACTTACAATTTACCATTACAACTTGCTTCACTCAGGGAAATGTGAAGTTGGAAGGAATCCTCAGAGATCCTTTAATCCATTGCTATGGCAAGGATTCAGATGTCTGATAGTTGAACCTCTCAGCCATTCATGAGCCTCCAATAAATAACTTTTTAGAAAAAAACCTAGACAGAAAGTTCCAGTGTTTTATAGTCAGCTAATTTGCTGTTACTTAATCAGTCTTCCTTGCTTCCTTATTAACTTTTCCATGTCCTTTCCACAATGAACAGGGATAACAAGTGTCCCTTTGTTATTTTTTTTTTAGCTGTCTTATGCTGTTGGAAGCTGTCATCAAATCTCCTATCTTCAT
Organism: Forpus xanthops; assembly: GCA_032466535.1. NCBI lineage: Eukaryota > Metazoa > Chordata > Aves > Psittaciformes > Psittacidae > Forpus > Forpus xanthops. The sequence continues at coordinate 14,850 of JASSUY010008968.1, forward strand.
TTTTGCAGATTTTTCTTACAAAATTCAGTCTTTTCTCAGGTTGTGATGTCTAAATCTAAGATGACTTCTGTTAATCTCCTCTGGACTTGGAATTTTTCCTCATCTTCCTAAACCTCTTGCTTAGAGGGATTTAACTGTGGCCTTGTTGGCACAAAAGAGCAGAAATATTTGTCTGTTCAGTATGTTTTTGTTCTTACTTACTATGTTTACTAAGGGTTTAGAGATGATTGCAGTGTAGGGTGATTTTTTGCAAACTGGAATGCATTTGTATTTAAATATTACGTAATTCATTCTAATTCTACTGTTGTTTTACCCCCAGTTCTTTGACAGTAGTAAGAACTTAAAAGTGTTCTTTTTTCTATTGAAGACTGGAAAAAAAGAGAATGCTAAGAGCATTTTCCAATCCTGAAAGTTTTGGCATTTTCTTCATAATTTAATAATTGCTGTTTCTTCTACTGAAATAATGTTTTGGGGTTGTTTTTTTGTTATTTGGGTGTGGTTTTTGTTGGTTTTTTTTTTTGGGTTTCGGGTGTTGGGTTTGGTTTGTGGGTTTTTTTTTTTTGTCATCACACGTAAACATACAAAATAGTTTGTACCTTCCAAATTGTAACAGCCTTTGGTTTTACTTAACTTTTCATGTGTGTGGATATCTGCACTTAGATGCCTCATTTTGTTCTGTGTAAAAATTCTTCCAGGTTTTCAGGTCTGTAAATAAACTCCTTAAGCAATTACAATTTTCTTTTTTTTTTTTTTAACTTATTTTACTTCTGTCTTTTCTCCTAGTGGGAAAGCTTTTGCATAGTGTTCTTCAGAGATTGTCATCTTGCTTGTGGGTTTGGGTTTTTGTTTGCTTGCTTGTGTTTGGTTTTGGTTGGTTTTTTTGTTGTTGTTGTTGGGTTTTTGGGTTTTTTTTGCTATTATTGGGTTTTGTTTTGGGTTTTTTGTTGTTTTTTTTTTTTTTGGTTGCTTGTTGGCTTTTTTCTCACTTAAGTGGCCATATCTCCTGGCTCAAGGAGACAACTGAACTGCCTTTCTCCAAAGTTCATTATGCTTATCATTTTCTCTCTCTTTCCGTAGCTCCTTGAATCTACTTACCCATGATCTCATTTTTTCAGATTGCTTTTCTGTCTTTATGTCTTTAACCTATCCCTTTTCTTCCTTAAATATGCAATACAAAAATCTAAATATATGCTTCTGTATTTATTCTTCTTAAAATAGCAGTTATCTTGAACATTCTCTAGTCTGCATTATACCATTGCTTTTCAGTGTTGCAATCCAGATGATTAAGGTACCCTTACCAATAGGTCCTATCTTTTTGGTTTATTTATCTTTCTGTCCTTCTAATGAAATGGTGTGTGATGGGTCATCTGAAATTAACCTGTTAAAAAACCCACATAGATTCTTTACTGATATCAAGATAAATAATATGCATTGAAGCAGTTATGCAGATGAGTTGTCCCCTCTCCATAATGTCCATATTGTCTGGAAAATTAATTTTTATGGATTTTTTCCTGCCCATTCTAGTCCTTCTGGAATATTTACGCATGCTCTTCAAATACTCAACTGGATGCAACTCAGTGAATGCACATTGAATTTTATGCCTTTTGCAGTTAATGTATGATTATATTCAGACTGCTTAATCCATGGAAAATATTTGTTAGCAAATATTGAAGCCTGAAGAAACAAACATTTTAAGATGTTGTAGCCATATGAAGTATAAAAGAAAACTATGTTTTTCCTTGTTTTACTCTAGATTTCTTTTTTTCCTTTAATGTGGAAATCTAGGATGTCAACATCTGAGTGACTGGTCTAGTTTCTTTCAGTAATCCATATTTTGCATTTGACAGCTAAAATTCGGCAGGACAATAATTTTTCTGTCCATTTTCGAATGAGACAAATGTGACAAGACAGTGTTGAGTAGATGTCTGTATTTAGTCATTTGAAATCTAGTTTGTATGCTTTTCAAATGCGTAATAGATGTTTTTTCTTCAAAGTGGAAACGATCTAGTGGAATTAGCATAGTCCTACTTACAGAAAGTATGTGGGTAAATGTTGTTCTTCAGCCCTTAATCCTGCTTTAAAGATGCCAGTCATGTTTTTACCTGCCCAAAGATCCAAAACAGTAACTTAGGTTTTCAAAGTCATGATCAAAATTGCATCAAACTTCTACAGTAAGAATTGTCTTATGCTAAAATTTTGGAATGACGAGTGAAGGAAGTGAAAGATTAATTCATGAATGCACAGATAAATTCAGATATGCTGTTCCATTGAGCATCACCTCATATTCAGAGAGCATACAGCTAAGTGGGGCAACATATGTATTGGTTTAAGCTTTTGTTAATGTTACAATTCATTCTCTGTTACAAGAACCTTATTTGCTAAGCAGTGAGCAGGATGACCTGGAAGGTTTTAATGCCATTTCTTTCACTAGACACAGTGTTCAGAATGGAATTCTTCAGTTTTACATACCAGTGCCAGGTGGCATTTGGTAGCATTTGATGTTTCTCTTGCTAGAAGTTTGAGTATGTGAAAATAATCTGTCTGACCACCTCCATACAATTTCCTGAGGTGGGACAGTATTATCGTGAGTCATTATTGGTTGTATGTTACCCTGCTGTCTGGATATTGCTGCACTTCTTAAAGTAAAACAGTTGCAACTCCTCAAGATTACTAAGCCATGTTCCATGGAAGCCAGTACTTCTTAACCTGATCAATGAACCAATTGGCAGAGAGGTTTGTAATTCAGTTTTTATAGAGGAGGAGTCCTGTTTGGTTTTTATTCTCTGTCCCAAGAAGATGGAAATACATGTAGCATGACAATTGCGTAATAGCAACCTCTGCAAAAAAAGATTGGGCACTTGATATTCAGGGTACAGTGTTAAAAATGGAGCCAAAAGGAAATACGATTAAGGAAGAATACAGGAATGACAATAGAAAGGTAGTCAGTGTATACTTCATTCTAAAGAAAAAACAAAACCCCAAAAAACCCACAAGGTTCTAAATTCTCTTAAACCCTGCAATTTGCCATTCTTTTTAATTACTACTAATTTATTTTCAGATGTTAAAGACAACTCTTTCAGTCGATCCCGGAGTTCTAGTGTAACTAGTATTGATAAAGAGTCACGCGAGGCAATTTCAGCTCTTCATTTCTGTGAGACTTTCACAAGAAAGAATGATACATCACCTTCCCCTTGCCTGTGGGTTGGGACCACGCTGGGTACAGTGCTTGTCATTGTACTGAACTTACCCCCAGGAGGAGAGCAAAGACTTCTTCAGCCAGTAATTGTTTCTCCTAGTGGTATGTACAAAGTAAATGGGCCAATGTATACTTTGATAATATTTTGTTGCCATTCCTCAGAATTTTATAAGGAAACTTTTTCTTAATGATGGATTAATTAAGAATTAATATATACACCATTAATCTAGCTACTAAGGTTAACAATTTAGATTGGTTACTTAATTACCAGTGTTTTAAAGTTGTGAAGTTGAAAATATGATATCGTATAATATAAAACACTACTTCACTGTATACTTGCCGAGAAAAGCATGCTTGCTGACCTTAATATAGTTCCTGGTAATTGTTAAACAGAGACAGGATAAGAGATGGATATTTCAGATGCTTAGTCTATTACTTTTTTAGTCATGAGGTAGGAGACTTTGAGCTTTCTTGCATCATAAAAAGGGAATACAATTGAAGGGTTATATATTGAACAACTAGCTTTAATTAGGGATTAAATATTCCTTTGGATTGCAGTGAGAGGTCTTCTGTCTTCTTTTTCTGATAGACGGCAACTGATTCAGTTGCAATTATGTATTAATGTTTTGCTGAATATGCTGTTAGTCATTGAGTTAGCTTTCCTGCTATAACTGTCTCATGCAGAATGTACTGCTGTGTTCCACTTTGCTCTCAGACATGGATCAGGACATGCAAATCATAATGCTATATGATTGACATAGTGATTAGGAGTAGTGTGGCCTCTATACTATATATATGATTTGTGCTTCTCAAGTATGGTATTGGCAGCAGTATTCAGATTTCCTAAAATAGTAAAGGCAGTGCTGCAGACTGGATAGTATGTTTTATCTCTGAATCTGCAACATAGGGTTAGAAGAAACTGCTATGTGTATGATTTTTTTTTGTGCACTTAGCAAATGTTTGTGTTTTTACTTGCATGTGAACAAGTAAATTAAGAAATTTATTAGCTTAATATTTTGTCTACAGAGACAGTGGTTTAAACAGTACAGAGGGAAAACTTCTGTTTCATTTTGTGCTAGAGAAATGGGTTCAAGCAGAAGGTGCAGGGCAAAAAAAATCCTGCATGTTGCTTGTTTCTGAACCTGTCTATACTAAAGAAAGAAAGAGGGGCTCATCTTTGACTAATGACATTGATATCAACCATACTGTGTCCTTCTCAGAGATTGAAATGAGTTGAATTGGTGACACTGAACTTGAAAACAAATATGAATTCCAGCTTGGCACTCTTAATAAACGTGTACATTTCCATTGAAGTTAACAGAGGAGTGTGCATACGCTTAAACCTTAAAAACTGGTTTTACATTTTCTTGAATGCCTACATGCTCTTGAATGTGCTGCTTCACTGGTCTGAAGGTTTTGGTATGTTGTTTTGCTACAGGAGCAAGCGTACATTCTTGTTTCTTTTCATTGTACTAGCTTCTAAAGGCATATTCTGTATCTGAAAGATAATTTAGAACTGTTTTAGAAATGTGCTCAATTTCTTTTTTCTAGGAACTATCCTGAGGCTAAAAGGGGCAATCTTGAGAATGGCTTTTCTGGATACCACAGGATCTTTGGTCCCACCAGCACATGAACCCTGGAGAGAACACAATGTTCCTGAAGATAAAGATGAAAAAGATAAATCGAAAAAGCGACGACCTGTCTCAGTGTCCCCCTCTTCCTCTCAGGAAATCAGTGAAAACCAATATGCAGTGATATGTTCAGAAAAGCAAGCAAAAGTTATCTCACTGCCATCCCAGAACTGTGTTTATAAACAAAACATAACAGAGACTTCTTTTGTTCTTCGTGGAGACATAGTATCATTGAGTAACAGTATCTGCCTTGCATGTTTCTGTGCCAATGGACATATTATGACTTTTAGGTAAGACTAGTTCGATAATAACATAAATATTGAAAGTCTTCTGCTAGATAAAAAGCTTCCTTTTCCATAAGAATGTGATCGAAGAAAAGATAAATCTACATTCACTCAGTTTTGAGAAACCTCTAACACTTGAGTTTGCATAATTTTGATTATGTGTTCCTATTATTTATGCCTTTAACACGTGAGAGGACTTACAAGTTTAGGAGCTACCCTGATTCAAGAGAGAGATACAAATCTGTATTACAGGTCCATGAGTTGAAGAAGCTTATCTCAAAGGTGAATTATTCCCTGATGGAAAAAAAACTGCCTTGAGTTAGGCTTTCAGCTGGTATCTGACCATAACTCATATTTTTGTGCAGCTGTTTGCATCATGCTTGTGCTTCAAGCTTACTGTTTTATTGTGTAGCCTGTTCCTGTCTTAAATGTCTTAAGCTATAGAGGCAAGATGAACTGCTAGCAGTTGTAGTATAGTAGCATAATAGTAGATATTGCCAACTGTATCCTGGGCTGCATCAAGAGTGTTCAACAGGTCAAGGGAGGTGATTTTCCCTCTCTACTCTGCTCTTGTGAGACCTCACCTGGGGCACTGTGTTCAGCTCTGGGGCCCCCAACATAAAGAGGATGTGGACCTGTTGGAGTGAATCCAGAGGGCTACAAACATAATCAGAGGGCTGGAGCACTTCTGCTATGAAGACAGGCTGATAGAGTTGGGCCAGTTCAGCCTGGAGAAGAGAAGGCTCCAGAGACACCTTAGAGCAGCCTTCCAGCAACTAAAGAGGACCTGCCAGAAAGCTGGAGAGATTATTCTTACAAGGCATGTTATGACAGGGGTACAAGGAGATAGATTTAGATTAGGTATTAGGAAGAACTTCACTATGAGGGTGGTGAGATATCAGAACAAGTTGCCCAGAGAAGCTGTGGCTGCCTCATCCCTGAAATTATTTAAGGCCAGGCTAGATGGAGCTTTGAGCAACCTGGTCTAGTGGAGGGTATCCCTGCCTATTGCAGGGGAATTGAAACTACATAATCTTTAAGGTACGTTGTAGGGAAGTTGAACTTCCAAGTATTAGCTCCGTTTCATAAAAATTAGCTGTTGTTGGGAATAGGACTTAATGTTCTGTTTGTATGAAACTGGCAGAGGATTGATTGCATTACACCCAAGATGCCCAATACTTATCTGCTGATACATGGTTAGATGGGACTTAAGATTCTGTAACAGATCTGGTTGATGCTAGGAAAATGTTATCATAGATATCATGTTTGTCCTATCTGATCTAAGGGTTTTGTGTTTTATGTTGAAGCTGTAAGGATGTTCTATGTTTCCATCAGTCTGAAGCAAAACATTCCCTCATTACTAACTCACTCTAGGGAATACTCTTAGTTTTGACGCATGCACGGCAGGAGTGTTGTTTCTGGGTGACATGCTTATAACAGAATATTGCTTTTTATTTCTTACCTGTAGAATTTCTGTCCAAAGTCATGTTGCCAGTTCTTCTTTCTTTTGTTTGTCGTACATGAAGTTTCCTTCTAAGAGGCAATTCACAATCTGTAAAATGCAAGTTTAATATTCAGAAATCTCAGTATTATTTAAAAAAAACAAACAAAACCACTTACTGTTGCAATTACAGTCAGCTTTCTTTGTCATTGCTTTCAACTTCACTTTGCCTCTTTACTGCCTGTTTTAGTTTCTAGAATTGATAATATTAATGGAAATGGTTTCTGCAGCAAAACCTGTTTAATGTAGTGTTGGTGCACTTGCACTAATCTTTTGTAAATCGTGTTTTTACAAAAATTTCACAAGGGCTGTTTTTTGAGACAGTGGTTTATTTTGGTTTCTATTTTTCAAGACATTGGGTATTTAGTTAAGACACTTCTTACTTGCATTTATTATTACTTTGAGAGAGAGGAATGTTTGTTAGCAAGTGCATTGTTAAAGCCTGAGTGTGCTGTGGCTGTCCTTCAGTAGCTGGATGCAGTAAGTACTGCAGTTACATGTACAGATTCAGAAAATACAAGGTAAGCTAATTTGGCTTCGAGGACTTCCTCTTACACGTACAGTCATACAAAAAAGGTGGACATAATTAATGAGATTTTTTGAAGATACTTAATTCTGTTTTCCTTCGAAAGCACAGCCGTGTGTATTTACAAGCGTTCTTGAAAAGAGATCTTTTTGAATGGTATTTTTAGTCAAAGATAAAATCTTCACCTGAGAGAAAAAGCAGGATGTTTAATTATAAAATTATGGTAGATATTTATCAAAATACTTTGTTGTTAACTACTGAATAATGCTTTAAAATTAATCTGATTTATACACTCAGGATATCATTTAAGTGATGCTTTTAAACACCATCTGTGATGCACTTGTTTAAATTTCACTTTTGAGGTGCTACTTTGGAAAGTTTCATTTCCATTTTGAGGTATTTTGTAATCACATTAAATGGTACCTTGTTTATATGGTACTTATGGAGATAGTGAAGAGAAAAATAATGTACTGTGGTGTAAAATGAGCCATTTGGTCTAATAATAGACAGTCCTGCTATATTTAATGGGACTTTTTAATTGTTTTTCTTAAGTTTGCCAAGTTTAAGGCCATTGTTGGATGTATATTACCTGCCACTCACCAATATGCGGATAGCCAGAACATTCTGCTTCACCAATAATGGACAAGCACTCTATCTTGTATCACCAACTGAAATACAAAGACTCACCTACAGTCAAGAAACATGTGAAAATCTTCAGGTAATGAATTAAAAAAAATAATTTTCTTAGGTATACATTGATGTTCTTGGTTCTGGATTTGCAATGTTTACATTAATTTATTGTAAAGCTTTGTCTTTTGAGCTTTGGGGCTTTTTTTCCCCTCAGTGTAGAGTCTGATTGAGGGTGAATCACTTCTATTCTTAAATTTACTGTTTCATCCATCCTTTTGTGTTTCAGTTTCTTAAGTTTCCTTTTTGATCAATAGGAAATTTCCTTGCTCAACATGTGCAGTTAACAAAAACTCCCTTGTTCAGTTGATGCTTGTGGATGTGCATGCTGGACATAACTGGAGAATGCTATCTTGAGATACTCTAAGAAAGCTATTATATTTCAGGGGTATTAACATTAAAAACTCTTCACCGTGCTCCAGCTTGGAAGCTGTATAGAATAATGAAACAGCAGACATGCAGGCTGTAAGGTCTCCTGCGGTACCGCACAGGATTATTTGTAGATATAATGTGAACAGAACGAAATCAGGAGTGTTGCCCAAGTTGTTGAAGGGCAAATACAGATTTACTTGAACCTGTTTCTTTGCTACAGAATTGCATGAGCTATAAACCTGCAACTATCAGATGGATAGTTTGGACAGATTTCTTAATGTGTTTTTATTTTTTATTTCCTAAGTTGCCTTGCAAAAGGCTGATGCATATTAAAGCATGTTCATTTTGAAATTCAAATCCACAAAGCTTGCTCTTTAAAGAATATTCCATTAATTTGTGTGTGAAATAATGTATGCTATGTTATGTCTCTTCACTGTAAAGGAAATGTTGGGTGAGCTCTTCACACCTGTAGAAACACCAGAAGCACCAAACAGAGGGTTCTTTAAAGGCCTGTTTGGAGGTGGGGCACAGTCACTCGACAGAGAAGAACTCTGTAAGTTTCTTGTATCATTATTTCTCTGGTATTTCTGTCTAAAGAAGCCAGTGATTGTTGAGAAATGTATTAACCTGTGATAATAGAACACTACATTTGCAGAGAAGAAAGTAACAAAAGGGATGACAAATGCTTTTTCGTAGCTTTTTTGTTGTACACCTTACCAAAAGATCAGAAAAACTTGGTACTGTTTCTTCACAGGCTCTCTTAACTCGTTTATTCAGGAGTAGATTATAAACCAAGAAGTGGGACAACTGATCTTATTTTTATTCATCTTTATGGAATACATAGTACTGACCATGGTATTTCTTAATCCTGTTAAACTGAAAGGGTCTGGTCCTGGAGAGCACTGTGCTGGATAGTGAGAAAATTAAAACTCTATCCTACTTCAGTGCAATTGCTAGATTCTTGTATTCTTTTTCCTCATTTGACTTATGCAGAGATGCCTTAGGAAGCACAAGGATAGAACTGTGGGATAGTTCAGTTCAGCTATGTTGCTAAAAGCCACATCACCGGCACAGTTCGGTTGATGACTGATGTCAGCGCTGTTGAGAGATATTTAATTTCACACTTGAGCAGTGGAAAGGTTATTATTTTATAACCTGTCTGGAAAACTTGGAAATATGTTTGAAAATCTTAATTTTATTATATAATGTGTAGTAATATTGAGTAGTGAGTATTGCTGGTAGTCACACCTATGATTAGGTGTTTAGTGTCCATGCAAAGCAATGTCACTTCTTTATAAACTAGTTACATTGGTGTTTGTGTATTAATGATAGAAAACCTCACTACTGTGTTCTTGCTGCTTTGTAAATGTCTCTAGTTGGAGAATTAGCAGCTGGGAAGGCATCAAGGAGTCTTGCCCAGCATATTCCAGGTCCTGGGGGTATTGAAGGTGTCAAAGGAGCAGCATCTGGTGTAGTTGGTGAGCTAGCACGCGCCCGGTTGGCACTAGATGAAAGAGGACAGAAACTAGGAGAACTGGAAGAAAAAACTGCAGCTATGCTTTACAGTGCCGATTCTTTCTCTAAACACGCTCATGAGGTGAGTCTGTTACATGTTATGCTGACCATTAATCTGATTCTTTATCAAATAAATCTAAGTTTTGCAAGTAACCAGTTTATGCAAAGACATGTCAGAGGTATCTAAAGGGAATGAACAAACATGGATAAAGGACCTGTTAGGTCCATTTTACCTATCAATCATTACTCCTAATAATTAAATATTAATTAAAACAGCTTTGCCATGTGGCACATTGGTCTAGAGCATACCCTCTATCTGAGTGTTATATAGACTTCCAGAAGTATATCTCAATTCCCATTACTGAGATATAATTCTGAGGCCGAATCATCAGCAATGATGCTACCATTAGAAAACACATCATGCTAAACCCTTGCTGTTCACCAAAGTTGTTGAACTTTTGAGATTCCTTACTAAAGTCCCTTTTCTCATACTGCTTTGTAAGCATAGGATTTGTTTGTATCGTACTTTTTGGTATGTTACAGAAACAGTAATTACAAATTGTGTTTTGTTTTTTCAGATGATGTTGAAGTACAAAGACAAGAAGTGGTACCAATTCTGATGAGCTCATCAATTACATCTGTTTAATTTTGTCCTGATGGAAAATCTTGGGTTTTCATTAATTTTGGCAGGACCATTGGAATTTAAAGGAGTATTTACCATTGGATACTGTGTTTCCTAGCACAAATCATGCACTATTTTACCTCAGTCGTGGCATTAACTGAGGAGCTTTATATTTAAAAGAAACACATACACAAACCAAACTTCAGTGTTTCTTATTCTCGAGTGGTTAGCTGAGAGTTGGAACAAAGAAGGTAACCAGAACATGTGGAAAAGAGGGTCAAAGTTAAAATGTAATGCGAGATGGGCAGGGGCAATGCAGGGTCAATCCTGTGTTAATATTTCATATGCCAAAAGTTTTTGTGCTACTGTAATTGCTGCCAGTGTTATACCCTCCTGTGAGAAGAGGCAATAAATCAGGGGTCAAAGAGCTGGAATAAAGTTGTTTGTCTTGCTGGATGGTAGCTGACTTACACTTACCCTCTCTAGGACTCACTATATTTACCATTATTGCTGAGGAAGAGTTTGCTATCATTTCTTTCATCAGGAAAGCTGGAAGCTTGGAACATGTCTTGTTGAAAATTGAATACATAGCTGACCTGTGCATAGTCTTTTCTTGGACCCCTGATCTAGTATTCTTGTATTCACATCCTATTCTGTGAAGTGGAAAACAAGAGAAAACATAATTTTTGCATTAAAAAAGTCAAGTGAATAATATGACTGGAATGTGTCATGCTGGGAGTTTTCATTTGTGTTATGTCTGTGCAATGTGAAATGTGGTAACATCTTCATTGTGGTAAGAATACTTCAACTTCAGTTAAATATAATTTTTTTGCCAAAAATAGTTACTGGTTCAGTTTGTATAACATTTAGAATTGGCTGTGGGTTCCATTCATGCTGTGAATTTTTATAAATGTTTAACAGAATGTATCTTTACAGCCATTAATTAAAATAGCTGAGATAGTTCTGCTTAAAACTCAAGTTTTAGATGACTCTCTAGTCCTTTACTATGAAATCAGATAATCTTGGACTCAGGTTTTCAAAGTTTTACACTCTGTGGAGGTACTGGTGCATGAATATTGGCAAACGTCTAATATCCTAATAGTTGTCAGTATATCGTTGAGAAAATTCCTGATAGTAGAGCTATTTTTAAGTACCAATCTCAGCCCCACACCACATTAAAGGCAGTTGGCTAAAGTTGTGATTTAGTATTGGAAGCAGTGTTTTCAGTGTGGGCCATGTTATGTGTCCGCTAAAACTTCAGGAATTTGTGAAGTAATGTTCTGTTTGGGTAGGTAAACAATATAGCTGAGATAACTTGTTAATGGCTGCTGCACCAAAGCTGTAATAGTGTGAATGACAAGAGTGCTTTTAAAAAGAGAGAATTCCTTAAGATAAATGTTTGCATGTCAAAAATTTATTTAGACTTTTTTCCTCAAAACAGGAATAGTTACTGACTTTGTTTCATAAAAGGGAATACTTAGAAGCAGATAGATCTACATTGTCTAAAATTATTCTTTTTGCTTTGCCAAGCATCACATCCTTTGTGGGTTTTTTTGCACTTGTTCTGAGTATTCCCAAAGCAAAACCTTGGTTATATTTGTATTGTTAAGTGATGTTGCAGGTACATAGATAAGGCAACCTTCCAAAACACTCAGTACATGCAAAATATTGAAGTAACTGATGGTTCCTAATGAACTTTTCAAATGAAAGGTAAATATGTTTGGGCTTTGTAGCACACACTAAAACTTCTGATTCCGTGTATAGTAACACTTAATTAAAAAGGAAAGTGAATTCTGTTCTCAGTACGAGGGCATGCCATACCGTGTCCACTGTTCTAAGAACAAATGAGAATGTGACAATTTGAACAAGCAGCATTATGATTTCCTTATGGTTCTGTCCCATACCTACTGAGGCAATGTTAACTCCAGTTACTTGACTTGTCTTCCCATGCAGTTTTTGCCTTTGCATGTTAACTTTTCCTTTTTGTGTCTAATTAATGCATATTTAAACCAATTCCGTTTTGTCAAAATTTCAGGTAGGAGAAAACTAGGTAAACAGCTATCCATACATTTCCAAAAATAAAGCACTCTAGCTGACACTTATTCCCTCTGTTCTGTCACGTATGTAAATTGAGATGACTGATTATTATTTGACACAGTGAAGGTGTACTGTATTTCAGGACAACAGATCCTGGAAATTTAGTCTGGTCAGGCTCTGGGAGAGAGGATGGCAAAAGTACTCTTCAGCAAATCATGGTATCAGTACAATGGACGATGATATTGGCTTGAAAGGAAAGCATACTTCTCATCAAGAAACATTTGACAACCACCAGCAAGCAAAAAAAATAAGTGGCAGTGGGAGACCATCTGCCAGTACAGGAAGAGTGTAGTGGCTTTTTTGGTATTATAAAATTTATCATGGTTGAATCTTTCTTCTGTTGCATATGTTCAGAGCATGCTTATAGATTTGAAAACTAACGATTGCTCATGAGATGAATACACAAATGGTTCTTGGTCAATAAAAGGGGCTATGTACAATTTTTGTCTAAAACTTTCCTGTTTCCTTCTCTGTGGAAGGAAAATGATCGTACACACATCATTGCATCTTGTTCTGCTATTGGTGGTGCAGCTTTTGTACAGCAAAGTATATTGAAATCCTTGTGGGGAAGCTCCCCTGTTTTTTTGGCTAGCATTTTAGTTGTGTGAAACTTTTTTAGAGTGTCTGGAAAATTATAAAATACAACTGAGCTATTACTTTTTTATTTCTTTGATGGAAGTGTAAGAAACTGCTGCTACCTATCTGTTTATATGTAGTGTGTCTTATTAAGAGCTGTAAACAGAAGAAGCTTTTTTTCACCTTAGTCCTGCCAAATTGTAACTTTTGAATGCTGGTCTGTGTAAATATGTGTGTATTCCAGATATGTCTGAAAGTGTTACACCACAGGCATCTCCAGTGATTCATTCTTCAGCGAACAGTCAGATATAAAATATAGTAATAGATAGCTGTGTTCCTTGTCTGTCTTTATGCAAATATTTTTGCCTGAGGTGATACTTCTATGGCAGGTGATGCTGAAAAGCTACATCCAAAGGAGGATTTTTGGAAGCACATTCATTTCCTCTTTTTCCTTTCATTTGCCTTTTCTCTTTTCCGTTGTTGGCTTTTTTTATTTTTTGTTGCTTACTTAATGGCACTGATCTTACCTGAACTTTTAAACTTGAATTTCTCCTGCACTTTAATTCAATCATGGTATTTTATTTCTTAATTTTGTTTCTGCATTTGTGCAGTTCAGGTTCATTATTTGTATATAAACACACATGTTCAATAAAGACTTTAGAACAGATTACTTTCAGGCACATTTGCTAATTATGTGACTGTCATTTAGAATGTGTGTTTTCTTAGCAAAATATGTATATACAATATAGACTAATGTGAAAGGCACGTATCCTGTGCCAGCATTCAGTTTATAAATTACTGCAACACTGTCACATTTGTTACTAGTTACTACAATAAGATCTGTTATATTTATACATACTGCTTAAGAATATACTTTTAATTTTAAATAATTTTTATATGTACACTTCTACCTTTAATTTTAGAAAGACTTATGTTCAACTTTTAAGTCAAAGTACTTAAAGTATGTATATTATCCATAGAAGAAGTTGTTTTAAGCTTATGAATACATTCATATCTCATATAGAGATGATAAAATTACTAAGCATTGAAAACAAATAGCCCATTTTGCTTTGCAGAAAACAATCATACTTATTTTTACATCCCATTTTGAACATTCTTTAACAATTCCCTAAGTAAGGAGAGGACAGATCGTGCGCTCAGGAAACTAATGTAATGGAAAAGTTATCTCACTAGCTGCAGTCTGTGGCCAACTGGTTTTCTATGGTTTTATTATCTTTTTTTAGGTATACACATGAAAGCTATTTTTCAGCTTTATTTCTTGAACTCTTAAAATTCCCCCAAACATGTGAGGGTTATCCAATTAATATTTTCTTTGGGTATTAATCTTTTAATTTTATTGATGTATTAATCTTGATTATACATCAGCTCTTTACATGTAAATCAGGAGTTTGTTTTTTTTTTTCTTTTTTATACCAAACATGCATGAAAAAACTTTAAGCCTATGGCTGAAGTGCCCTCTTCTTTCTTACAATGCTTTAACATAGGTGAGCACAGACAGCAGCTGGGGTTTGGTGCAGGGGAAGGCGAGCAGCACCTTGCCTCACTCCCTGAGTGGTCTGGTAACTTGTCAATTGAACCTTTTCTCATTCTAGCCAATTTCGTGTATAACTTACAAGAATCTTTTGGGGTGGATGTTGGTAGTTTTGCTACGACCGCAAAATCTTCAAATACTTTGTAGACAGCAATTAATGATATTTGAGGGGAGGGAGAAACTAAATAGAAAAAAAGTGTGGAGTAGGTGAATCAGCTGAACCAATTTTACTCATTGAAAAGCTAAACTAAGCTGGGCCAATTTCTTCTTACTCGTGCTAAAAAGATGTGCTGTATATTGTCTATTTGATTACTGTTTTGAACCAGACGAGTTTATGGTGCTTCTGGGTTCTTTTGCACCTTAAAGTTTAAGCTTAAAGAGATGGGCGTTCATTTTTTGAAAGATAAAAAGGGGAAAGAGAAATGAGGTAGAAACGTAGAACAATCAAATGTCTGGTGTTAATCAGTATACCTTTTAGTTTTCCATGTACAACACACAAAACGTTTAAGTCATGCAACTGTAGGTTACTTTAACACTTGTTTTACCAGACAAATAGTAACTCAAAAGTTAAACTGTTTCAGTTGAAAACATGTAAGGAGTTGTATGTGGATTACCACTACCATTCAGTAATAGGTGATGCAAAGGGAGAGGGGTGGGAACATGTTTTAAATATTCCCTTTTAAAACGGAATTGTAAATAAGCAGTACTGTGTTATTTTAGACCTGAGCTCTGCTATCTGTAGTGGTTAGAACTAGGAAAACATGCTGCTTTCTAGTTATGCTACTGTTTCATTGTACCAACACCATGGGGTGAGGGGAAGGGTAAAATCAGTAAATTTCTCTAACACTGCCCCATTGTGGGTAAGCATGCTCGATGTGTAGCGGTTCTCGTTTATGTATCTCTTAGTGTGTACGTTTGTTTTCTTTCTTTTTGTTCATTGCAACTTACTCTTCAGTTAAGTCTTGCTAAGCCCCACTAGCTCTTCTGAGGGTGATTAATGGAATATGCATTTTAGGTAGGGTTGCAAATCCATCTGTCTACAAATATAGTTTCATATGAACTGCAAACTGTACTGTTACAAACACAACTATGTTAGATTGCATAGAGTTATTTTACTTACATGTACTTGAACTGAACTATGTCATCATAACAAAGTTAAAAAATTAAGTATGGAATATTTTTGTAAATAAAAATACCTGTGCAGCTGGTATTTTAAATTTAAAATGTATTATACATTAATGTTTCAGAAAAACTGTTCATATATGTGTATATGAATGTGTCATTATGCTGAAGGGCTCTTGATTGGGCAAAATAAACTATTCAAATCTCTCCTGAAATGAGTGGAGCTTACTCCTTCCTATGCAGTTGTTCTCCCACTGGTTGGAGCGTGCAGTGACTCCCTGTGACAAAAGGCTTTTTCATTTTGCTGAAGTTTCTGAGATGCATTTTATAGCAAGTGCAGCGGTGTGTGCTGGAAGCGCTAGCAGCCAGGCCGGTAGCAAGTAGCCCGTAAGGAGCACAAAAGGTGAAATGGTTTGTCTGTGGTTATGTTCCCAAGCAGGTCCAAAACCATCCTGGATCATACATCTCAGTGGTGATGATGTGAAGTCCTGTTACACTTTACCAGAAAAGTTGAGGTCATTCATTTTACAGATTCAGTATTTTTTTGTGTTTTGGCAATGTTCATTAATTTCAAATCCCAGAATGTGTGGGGAGAGGAAATTAAGCTGTTGGTTTGTTTTTTGGATTTTTTTTCCTTGCCTTACGCTGTATTATTTTCTTTGAGACTCAGCTTTGCCACAGGCGGGTTTCTAGCTTGTAGCCTATTAGATTTTCTGTTTGCTGCTGTTGGGGGTGGGGGAAGGGAACGGGATTAACCACCTTTGTAAACATGCTCTGAATGATGCAGAAATATTGAATCTGAAGAGAGGCTGGAGCAGCAGTTCGGAGAAGTGAAGGTTTTGGAAACTCAGTGTCAAATAGTAAAATATTTCAGTGCTGGTTGGTTTATTATGTGCTTGATATAGTGAGGATGTAGTTTCATTTGTGGGGAAGTCTGCTGGTTTCAGACCTCTCCTGCTTTCCTGTTCTGATTTCACACACACACGCTCCAATAGCTGATAGTCACATTTTCTGAACTTTAAACTCTGCAGCACATGGAGCTATAAAAAGCATGATGCATTGGAATAAAAAAAGTGGTTTACATTCAGTTGAATTGGACAGAAGACATTCAGAACTGTCATGCTGCCTCCTGCTAGGGTTAACACCAGCTCTGGTGATCTCTGCCATCATTAGTGACACAGCAGGAGTTAATAATTCCCTCCTTATGGGGACAGAGGGACTGCACATAGTAGGCTGACAAGAAGCAGGGATTATCAGACTGAGGTTGTGAAGGGAAGGCCCTTGATTTAGTGAAGGCCAGGATTTGATGAGACCTACATAAAACTTGATCCCTTTGCACATCATTTATTACGATAGTTACAGTGCCAATGTACTGTAAATGCATCGAAGACCTATAGACACATGATGATAGGCTCATTAGTGTCAAAGTGTGCACCCTCTAGAAGTTTTTCTTATTCTTTACTGGGACTGGCCCCTGGACAACTCTGCCCAGGAGCAGGCTGAGAAGCCCCATAAGGATATGACAGCGGGCAGCCGAGGTCCAGTGCAGAGGGACTGTAAATCAAGCAGTGAAAAGGACCCACTGCAAACCCCAGGACCAGGCCTTACATCCCAAAGGCAGTCTTTGTGCAGACTGAGGAACCAAACATCTTGTTGCCTGCTGTGCTGCAGGTGCTCAGAGGCACCCTGGCTATTACCATGCCTGCTCTCTCCTCCTGCTATCCCTTGGCTGTGGGTCAGCCAAGCAAGAGGCACTGGCTGTTTTTTCTCTCTTAGGAGAAAAGGTAGCAGCCTTGCTGGAGACATCCCAATCTGACCTAAGGAAATATGATGCTTTCTGCCACAGTCCTGCACTAGATACACCATGAGAGCAGAATGTCAGCAGACACCAGTTTCTTACCTAGTTTGCTGGCTGGTTTTTCAGAATGTGTAATTAATGCTCTCCTAGTAAGGGCTTGGGGGCTTGCATATGTAACTTGTTATAGTAGCAGAGTTCTGCTCAGTTGCTGTAGTGCACAGTTATCATTATTTGTCAGCCACATGAGACATTCTAGGCTGAGACTTGCTCTCAGGCTGCTTGGAAATGAGGGAGCTGTACCCCCTGGCTTGTTGAGACCTAGGGAACGCTCCTTTAGCCTCAATTACTCATTTAGGGTTGATTGACTACAAAGCTACTCAGAGGGGCTGATGGAGAGCTGTAGCAAAGCCACAGTCAAGAGAAGGAAGGCTGATGTGTTTTGGAGCAGATAACAGCGTTTCTGCATCTTGCTGCAGTCACAGTGTGAGCAGGGCTCCAGAGAGAGTTGATTGTTTGTAATCAAAATGTCAGGCTGTGCTTATGTTTTGATAAATTTACCAATTCCTCTGCCTAATTAAGCAGGCATAATGAGAAATTTTATTTAACTTAATTTCCGTGTCACAAGAGACTCCTGTGAAGAATAACATGGAATTCAGTCTTCACTGTGGGAGCGAACAGAAAACTATCTCAAGCTGGTTCTCCTAACTGTCTTGGACATCTGCAAGTATCTTGGCACCACCTCAGTAAGTACCTTTTATCTGAATGTCAGTGTCACCTACCAACTATGATGCTTTTTCATCCAAGATCTTGAAGCACACAGCACAGTGTGCCAGGCCCTCATGAGGCTTCTCTTCATTACAGTTAATGTCTTCAGACTGAGTTAGGTACATGCCTGTTGTTCAAGCTGTATATTGCAACATACTGATTCATATAAGGAAGAAGAGGATTTTTTGCTTGTTTTTTTTTTTTTTTTTTATTTATACCCTGTAGACAAGGATAGGAAAAAGAAATCAATAAAAAAAAGGACTAATCAAGGTCATTGTATCAGGTTTTCTCTTTAATATGCTCAAACTCAGAGTCATTTCTAGCTGTGAATTTAAGGAGACCCATACTTCCCATTTCATGTTTAAGCACAGCGGTTTCTAGTTGGGTTTTAGAGTTTCCAGCATCTCTTGAAAGAAATCTGAAGCACGTGGGGAGATAGAAAGCAATTCTCTTATTATACTGTTTCAGTTAAATCCTTTCAGAAGGCTTCTTTTTACACATTTTTAAATGCAATTTGTTGCCGGAGCAGTATCAGTAGAAGCTGCATTGGCCTCCAGAGCTTTCCTTCAGTTGTAAAAGGCCAGTAGTTACTTTGGCTCTAAATATCTGACATGCAGCTGCTTGCTCTCATTACAATTATTCTGGAAGCAGCTGCTTCCTTTCCAGTAGTCCAGCCATGCTGCATGCACCAATTTTGGCAAGTTGCTTGTGGGCTATAGTTATTGATGCAAGCTTTCTCTTTCTGCAGGTGAAGGAGAACTGAAAAACATCAAATAATTGCTGGCTAGGAGGCACTGATACTAGTATCACAGATACTTCGAAGTATTTAGCAGATTAGACCCTAAGGGACAGACAGAAATCTCTCCCTGTGCACTCTGTAGAACACAGTACAACACTTCGGGACTCATTCCATGTCAGAAACAGACAGCACTGCACCTGCAGCCTTTTACTATCTCCTTGTATTCCAATACTGAGAACATGAAAGGGTGTCAGTCTGAAGTGGATGTGTAGTTTACCAAGGATTTAATACAGAACTTCAAGCAAAGAATAGATGTGGTCTTCTGATGTATAAACAGTGGCAGTAACAGATTCTGGAGAGCCAATTTCAAACCTGAAAACCCTTCTCCTTGTGATTTAATTTGAGGAAAAAAAGGCAATGCTGATGTGGATAATGCTGCTTGTCACAGTCTTGCATCAGACTGATGTCGAACAATAGCCTAAAATTTCTCCATTTGCTCTTCCAAGGAACTTCTTTACATTTGCATTATAAACTGTAAGGTTGTGATTTGCTCTCGGTCAAAGCACGAGCATGAGCTGTATGTATTGCTGTATCACTGAGAAGCGTACTCATGGTCTGCTTCCTTATCATTATAGGTGGTGCAAAAACGTGGAAACAAATGTTGATCTGTCTCTGTAGGTTTCAGCCTGATAAAAGATTGACTGATTTAGGTCACAGAGGCAAGGGGGCAGAAACAAGGAGATGAGGTTTGGCTGAGTTCTTTGGCACAACTCTGGTTCTCTTCTTGCCACATCTTTGCAGCTATTGTGGCAAAGCAATCTTTTAAGAATGCATTTAAAATGTATTTAAAATGTCTGGGCATTTATAGGGAGCTAGATATATGTATATATGTATATATAGATGTATATGTATATATATGTGTGTGTATATATTACAAGAACATGGAAAAAGTGAAGTGGGACTGTTTGAAAAGATGTAGCCAGGATTGACAGTGTTTGACATAGTTCACTAGTAATGAGACATCTGGCATTCCACTGAAGGAGCAATGCTAGCTGTGGAAGGGGACAGGGTGCTGTGTAGGGAATAACGACTATGCTTCTGAACAGCAGCAAACACAAAGGGAAGCAAAGAGAAGGTAGCACAGGAGGAGGCAACAAGTGCTATGAAGCAGGCTTCAAACTGATCTTTATGACTGCCTTGTTCAAGATGACATTTGTCAGAACCAAAGGATCTAAATGAGAGCTGATGTGAAGCTTTGTGATGTGGATGTATACAACAGCCTTTGCTTTAGAAGTGATGCACAAAAAAGAATGTGTGAGGCAGCAGGCAGCCCCATCATCAATGCCTAGAGAGAGTGGCTGAAAAAGGTGCCTGAAGACACATCGGCTTGAGTCAAGTGTGACAGAGGGGGCTCTCAGACACATTACAGCAAAAGATTCTGTGCCCATCTTAGAGCCGCAATGCAGAGAAAAAAAAACGACTGAACCCCCCTCCCTGAGTGATGAAACCAAGGGTGGCAAAATGGAAAATGCTATGTTTGAAACTGAAACACATTCAGAGAGCGATACTGCTGTCACTGAGACTCCCACACAGATTGAAGCAGACAGCGCATCTACTTTAGCATCAGCGTGCCCGGGTATC
>JASSUY010008972.1:0-30287 GCA_032466535.1 Forpus xanthops
TGTCCCTGCCTATGGCAGGGAGGTTGGAACTAGATGATCTTAAGGTCCTTTCCAACCCTAACTATTCTATGATTCTAGAGTGTATCCAGACCCACACATCTGATGAGGTTTGTACCGTCCCATTGCAGGAACCAATGGATGTCGTGGAGCTGTTTGGCCTCTCAGGAATCCAGCACACTCCCATCAGCATTAAAAATGCCAGAGTTTCTCAGGTGAGAGACCTTTCCCAAACCCTGGGAGAGTTATTTCCTGGGACCTGGGATAGCATTTGAGGGAGGCTGGTTTAGCCCTGCATCAGTGCCAGATTGATGGTAACCTGGGCAGCAATCTGTCTTTTTCTTATAGCACTACAAAGCCAGTCTGACTGCAACCTTCAACCTGTTCCCGGTGAGTGAGACCTCTGCCCTGTCTAGCTGCCGTGTCCTGTTCCTCTCCATCCTTCTCATGTTCTCCTTGCCTTACAGGATGCTAAATTTGCCGTGGTTCTGGAGGAAGACCTTGACATTTCTGTTGACTTCTTCAGGTAAAGCTGTGGGTCCCTGTTTGGGTATGGCTTTTTCTACAAGCTCTCTGTGCTCAAGAGAGGGCAGATTCCTGCCATGCTGTTTGACCAGGGACTGGGTAACTCTTTCCTCAGCTTTCTGAGCCAGTCCATACACCTTCTGGAGGAGGATGAGAGCCTGTACTGCATCTCGGCTTGGAACGACCAGGTGGGTCAGGGAAGGATGGTGGAGCAGGGACACATCTGCCCTGTGTTGTTCCCATGTCAGTCTGGGGTCCAAGCTCCAATTTAAACCAGGGTGTTCCTCCACTATCACCCTGAGTGGATCTGTCTCCCCAGCCCTGGTCTGTTCAGAAGTGCCTCTGCAAATCACCCTGTCCTAGCTTTCCAAGTAGCTGTTCCATGCTCCCCGTGCTGACAGCCTCAATGGAACAAGATGCCTCCTTTTTTTGGTGGGGCAGAGGTGTATTCAGGGTGCTGAACGCTTCCCATAATATCACAGGGCTATGAGCACACAGCTGAGGACCCCTCACTCTTGTACCGTGTGGAGACCATGCCAGGCTTGGGCTGGGTGCTCCGGAAGAGCCTATACAAGGATGAGCTGGAGCCAAAGTGGCCAACCCCTGAGAAGGTGAGTACCTTAGAGGGATCCTCTCTTATGCGTTCCCATCTCTGCTCATCAGCAGTCTTTGATCATCATCCAGATCCTGTGGGTACAGCTCTTGGAAGGCCTCAGGCTCTCCCTGAGCTTCTACTGGAAAGAATGCCCAAGCAGAATGGATCTGGGAGAGACAGCAACATGAAGACCAAATAATCAGACACAAACCTGGCTGGAACAGCCCAGTTAGGCTGGAACCAAAGGTGCTAGAGCTGGTGTGGCAGCTAGAAAGGTCCCTGGATGGCCACACTACCAAGTTACGACCCCAAGTTTGAGTGGCAGTTTTTCCTCCCCAGCTCTGGGACTGGGACATGTGGATGCGGATGCCTGAGCAGCGGAAGGACCGGGAGTGCATCATCCCTGACATCTCCCGCTCCTACCACTTTGGCATCGTGGGGCTCAACATGAATGGCTATTTCCATGTGAGTGACCTCCCTTGGCCCCCAAGCCTTATCCTGGTGCTGAGCTCTGACTTGGTCACCTTTTCAGGTAGCAGGTGACCTCCAAGTACTTCTGACTCCTGACTGAACCCCATTTTCCTTCCTTACCTCTCTCTTCCTCCCAGGAAGCCTATTTCAAGAAGCACAAGTTCAACACAGTTCCAAATGTCCAGCTTAAAAATGTGGAGAGGTGAGTGCTGGTCAGAATGAGGTCTGGATGAAACAATTGCTTGATCTGACCCTTGTCTCCTTGTGCTGGGAATGTGTTCCTTCCTTCTGGAAGAACAGCTGTAACCTCCAGCCCCAGCACGCCAGCCTTCACTGGGGAATCTTTGCAGTGTTTTTTGTTAGCTCAGGTTCAGCTATGGTGTGCTCTGATGGACATGTTGAAGGGTCATGGTTTTGCTGCCACATCCTCCAGGATGCATGGCAGTCCCTGCTCTCCATTTATTGGTTTCAACCTGCCTTTTAGTATTGCACTGAGTCAGTCTTAGATTTAGGTCATCTTGGGATGTTCCGTGCTTATCAAACTGATTCTGCTCTTATCTTGGTGTTCTGTCCTCGTCCAACAGCTTGAGGAAAGATGCCTATGAGACCGAAATTCATCGGCTCCTGGGGTATGTGCCTGCAGGAAGGTTGGGAGACACTGAGTAAACTAACCAAGACAGAGGAAAGGGGAGGTGGCCCTGGCAGCTCCAGCTGCTGCTTGCCTGTCTGAAGTACTCTGCAGTGGGGATAGGGAGGAGGTGGGATTCCTCACTCCCTGTTCTGTGTCTGCAGTGAGGCTGAGATCTTGGACCACAGCAAGAACCCCTGCGAGGACTCCTTTGTGCCCGACACCGAGGGCAGGGTCTATGTCATGTTCATCAAGATGGAGCAGGAAGCAGATTTCACCACCTGGACTCAGCTTGCCAAGGTGAGCTCCTTGACATAGCCCTTCTGAACCCCTGCATTGGTCTTGGCATTGCTGGGAAACATCTGGCTGTTGGTTTTGGGTTTGCCCATGAGATGGGTGCAGCTCAGCAAATAGATTCTTGCTGTCAGTGGGTGATGTTGGAGCTCTTGGTGTTTACGGAAGGCACTGGGTCATCCAGGGCAGATGCTTGTCTCAGTGGAGAAGTCTTATGACCTCCATGTGTGTGATAGCAGCTTGTCTGGTAGTTTCTGTCACTTCCCTGGAAGCGATGATCAAACCCCATGTCCTAAGGAAGGGGTAAGAGCAGGTTCCCCCTTTCCTGCTACTGATGGTGGCTGATGGGGTGCTGCCCTGTGCCACCCCAATTAAGGGGGTCAGCCCTCTCTGCTGTGTTTCAATGAGGGTGCTTGTGGTGGCTTTTCCTTGGCCTTGGTGCCTGTGCCTGGGCTCTGATGCCTCTTCCTCCCTCCCAACCATCTCAGTGCCTCCACATCTGGGACCTGGACGTCCGTGGGAACCACAGGGGGCTGTGGCGGCTCTTCCGCAAGAAGAACCACTTCCTAGTGGTGGGGGTCCCTGCCTCCCCCTACTCGTAAGTATCAGGGCATAGCACCCTGGGTAATGTCCCTACCCTCATGGCTCTGTTTCCTGTCCAGTGCACTGCATCATCCACTTCTGTCCCAGCCCAATCCCGGGGTATACCACCCTCCTTCTTAACCATTGTTGTGGGAGGGGACAGGATCCCAGGCCTGAAGGATGCCTCAATGGGAAGATCATGCCAGGAAGCAGTGCTATTGGGAGCTGGGGTCCTAAGGGGCACCAGCACCCCTGCCTGCTCCCATCCAGCCTTCTCACCTGCAGGTCCAAGAAGCCCTCATCAGTGACACCAATCTACATGGAGCCCCCTGCCAAGGAAGAGGGGGCAGTGGCAGTGCCAGCAGTTGCTGCAGCAGAGCAGACGTGAGACTGGCAGCTTGGAAGTGAAGGGGACCAGGGGAAGCCAGAGACCCCCATGGTGCAGAGTCAGAGTCAGAGGCAGCTCTCAGAGGCTGGTGACTGGACACATGCTCCCGCTTCAGGCAGCAAAATGAGATCTTGGGTTCCGTCCGGCCCCCTGTTGTGGTCTCCCCACTCTCCCTCGAAGGGAATTGGGATTCCTCCCTGTAGATATGCCACCCCTATCCCAGGAACTTCCTTTTTTTAACACAGACTACTAACGCTGCTCCCTGTGCCCCTTGGCTGGGCAAGGCTGGAGGAAGGAGATGCTCAATTGCAGACTGGAAGGGGCCTCAAGAAATGTCTCAGCTTCCCCTTTTGGTCCCCAAGTCCTGAGAAGGCAGCATGCTCCTCTGCAAGTGCTGCAGCCTACCAGCTGGGTGCTATTTATTAACTCTTGCCTGGCTGGTTCTGTGCCCAGAGGTGAAGAGGAGAGCTCTTCCAGCATCTCTTCTGTCTCCTACATGATGGATGCACCTGGAAGAGTGTGTGCGGGTTGGACATCTCCCCACACACTGACTTTGCTTCTTGGGCTGCAGCAGCTGGTGCAACCCAGCTCACAGGCAAAAGAGAAATACTGAAGAGGATCTAAATTTACTGTGGGAATGAAGGGACAGCCCATACCCAGCACGAGGAGCTGTCAGGTGCCCCTTTCCTTGCTCTGCAGTTCTGGGAGCTGGAGGTGGCTGTAGATGGAAGTGGACCAGGCTCTGTGCTGCGACTCAGACTGTCCTCACCCACCTTCTCTGTGGGAGCAGACCTGTCCCCCGACTTGTGGAAGAGGGGGTGAAAGTGCCTTGGAGAGTGAGATGTGAGCAGACACAGTCACACCCTCTCCTGTGGAGGGAGAGATGCTCCTTGATGGTCATTCCTGTGGTACTGTACCCTGTCTCTCCCTCTTCCCTGGCCAGGTATCCCTATCTTTTGCTGAAGGCAGAGGGGGTTTCTCCTGAATCCCCATCCTTATCTTGGTACATTGAGGTGAGCCAGAATGGGCAACCTGACTCTCTTGCTGTGGTACACCCCTCATGCAGAGGTAGGGGGTCCCTGTTCCCCCTCCTGTGCCTTAGGAGGGACCCCAGAGCCCCCTCCCATTCCCAGCCACTCAGTACTAATGTGTGTCCCCCTACTAGGGACAGCCCTGGTCCTCTTGCTCAGTACACCTCTATGTCTCATCCATGCAGCAAGAGAACTCTGCCTGGTCCCCCAGCCGTGGGCAGGGATGCCATGCTCTGTCTTGCCCTTGGGAGGAGGATTTGCTGCTCAGCCCTTTCCCTGTGGTAGCGGGGGCTATTCCCCTTCGTTTTCTCACTGTGAACTGAGCATCGGGGTCTACACTGCACTAACTTATTTATTTATTGCTTGTGGGAAGGGGAGAATAGCAGGAAAGCAGCATGGAGAGCTTGCAGCCCCCAGTCTGCGCAGGGGCAGTCATGGGAGGTTTGTCTCTTGTCCCCCAGCGCCATCCTCTGTTCCCTTCCTTCCTCCCTTGCCCATCATAGGGATGAATAGTTGTGAACCCAGGCAGTCCATTTCTGTATGGCCAAAATGAGGCCTGTGTGGACACAGCACAGGTCGAGTGTGACCCAGCAGCAGGGATGGATGCAGGAGGGGAACAGGAGGGTGCAGGGTGGCACCTTGAGACTGCGGTACTGGGTTCAACACTGTCCTCTGCCACCCCCTGCACTGCCCTTGGCTGGGGCTCTGCTCTGATAGCATGGGTAGAGCGTGTCCTTTCAGCACAACAGGGAAGGGACAGGCTTCTTCCCAGGGAAAGCAACTTGCTCCCCATACCCTGCTTTGGGAAGACTTCTACAGCTCTCCACCATGATGCCCTTATCATCTCTGTTCCTAAGGTCTAGTTTCCCTCCTTCCTGAAACTAAATGCACCCCCTTTCCCTTCTTCTCTGTCAGGGCTCAGGCTTGGCTTCCTCTTAGCTCCTCCTGGAGCTGGGAAGAGTGGTCCCATGGATAGTGAATGGCTAAACCCAAGCTCCCCTGCAGCAACCAGGGGCTAGGGCTCCCTGCTCTCAGCAACAGCAGGAGTTGACTGGTGGGCTTCAAGATCCCCCTTCTCTGCACCCTACAATAGGCCCACTGGTGCTGTTCTCTGTCCTTCCCTGTTCTCCCAGTAGGGCTCTGGTATGGTGGCTGTGGTGGGACTGGGAGTATGGGCATCCTGGGGCTTGCTGCTTTCTGAATTGAATTATTTTTTCAGGAGTAAATATTTCAAAGCTGTTGAGCCTCGTATGTTCCATTCCTGCCCTCTGCATGGCCCAGGGCTCCGGTCCCTGTCCTCTGGTGTCACTTGGGCTCCTGGTGGCCCAGGGCTGTGCCAGCAGAGGTCCTCCAAGACGTGCTGTGCTGGATCAGAGCACTTGGCTGGCACAGATTTGTGAGCCGTTTCCTCCTTGGGCTTTATCACTTCTATCTTCGGACCAGCTGCCTGAGGACCTGCTTGGCATATCCAACCCCTGTGCTACCCCAGCACCTCCAACTGCTGTCCCCCTCAGAAAGACAGTCTTGTGGCCCTTAGCTCCAGGTTTGGTGTACCTTTGGGGAGCAGCAGGGTGAAGTGGCTGCTTGTGCTATGATGGAGAGCAGCAAGCAGCCAGCCCTGACACTTGTTTGCCACCATCCATCAGGCCAAGCCCCACAGGGCTCAGCTTCATCTCTGGCCTCGTGCATTTAGGTTTCTTTCCTTTGAGGGAAATAGAGTTTTGCAGTAAGAACCCCCTGCCCTAGGGCACAGCAGAAAGAAGGGATGTCATAGCCGGTGGGGACAGGGCCCTTGCCGTAAGACCCACAACTGGAGCTGAGACCCAGCGATTCATGTCATGCCCCACCAGGGCCAGCCCCTGCCTTGCTCCTGAGCTGTTCAGCCCCACCTAGTTGGGGCCAGGGATGGCAAAGGCTGCACAGCCATTCCTGCAGGGCAGCAGCTTTGCTCCTCCCCATGCGATGGGTGCAGGCAGGGGTGAAGTGAAGCCAAGCGAGGAGCAGGCTTGGTCCTGCCATGAGAACAAAGCCTTGGAACCCCCTGGGTCAGCGCTGTGTGGGTGACTTTTGCAGGCAGCCCAGGAGATCACCCCAAACTTCTGCCTCTGTGGGGGAGGGAGCCCTGGGAGAGCTGGGGCTGCACTCGCGTCTGGGGCAGAGACCACAGGACCCAAACAGAACCACAATGGGAAAGCATTGGCCTCCAGCATGGACCAGCCACAACCTGCATCCCAGACCGGCTGCCTCCTGCTCCCTACAGCCAGCCTGGGCTTCTTTGTAAGCTGATGCCACCTCCAAGGAACAGCTTTCAGAGGGAACATCCCAGTGCCAGAGCCTTTCTGCCCAGCCCTAGGGGCTTTGCTTGGCACTGCCAAGTGGATCTCACCTCCTGGCAGCATCCACATCCACCTCCTGCTGAGGCAAGACCCTGTAGTGCTGAGCCCCTGCCAGGGCCCTGTGACTGATGCCTATGGGTGATGTGGGCTGAGGTTTGAGACCCACCACTTTGTGTCCACCTCCAGGAAGCCAGTATTTACAGTATTTTCTTCCCAAAATGGGGTGATGGTGCTAAAAGCAGGTTAACCCCCTTTGAAAGGGAGTGCCTGTGGCAGGCTGATGGAGGGTGGTGATGCGAAGACTCCTTGCCTGAAGGGGCTTAGTCCTGGGGAGCTTGTTAGAGGAACCAGGTCACTCATGCTGCCTTTTCCCATGTTCCTACTCACTTCCCAGCTCAGTCCACTGGTGCTGGAATCATACCCTGGTGTTCAGGAGCTGGCTGGACAACTATCGCATCACCTGCCCTCCCTGGGAAGACCAACCTACCGTCTCCCATGGTGTCATGGCTTAAGCTTAGCCCCATATGGCACCGGCTTGAGCATACCGCCTAAGCTGTGGGTTCCCAGTCTCCCTTGCCCCCCACAGCCCGGCCTCCTGGCTTTGTGCAGCCATACAAAAGAGAACCTGTCCGGGCTGCTACGTGTCCCGGGAGCTGGCTGATAATTAAACAAAGGCAAAATAGCCTTGGCACGAAACTTGACCTTTCCAGAGCTCAGGGGAGGAGGGGAATTTTGCATGAATTCTGGCCGTGCTTATTTTTATGCATTATGCTTTTTCCATGGGGATCTCTGTGCTGGAGGGGCACAGAGTGCCTGAGCACCAATGATGGGCTCTGATGTGGGAGACAAAGTCCATGCTGACCCTTCCCATGGCATGTCCATCCCTCTGTGCCCCACAGATAGAGGGAAGCACCCTCCAACCACTGTCCTCCAGGATAACAGCCAAGGTCCTGTGTGATGGAGGGATCTCATTGCTTAGGGTGTGCTGGCCCCGTCCCCATCGCTGTGCAGGAGGAGGCAGTGATGCTGTATCCAAACCACCTCCATTTGGCTCAGGGTGCTGATCCCCAAGCAGCATCTTCTGCATTATAAAGAGCCCTGTAACACCAAGGTGCCCAAGGGGCTCTGTCTGGCTTCTCCCCTTGGTCCTGGCTGTGCCCAGCCTATCCCTGTCCCCGTCCCCTGCTGCCACCTCCTTTGCCCCCACCTAACAAAGCCTAGTGGCAAATTAATCTTCAACTGGGTTCCTGTGATGGTTATTATGCTGCGTCCTCCTTGGCACCACGTTAATGATTAACCCCTCACGTTCAATGTCAGCTCCTGCCTGCTGCTATTGAAGAGCCTTTCTGACACCTCCTCTGATAACCCAACAAATAACCGGGACATGGAGCTGCCCAGAAGGCATCCTTGGGGCTGGGTGGGCACCCAGGGTGGTTTATCTCAGAGAGGAGGAGGAGAAGGGAAGCCAGGGAGGAAGGCTGTGCTGGGAAAGGGTGCAGTCCCTCCTTTCTTCCCCCAGGCGAGCCCATGCCCTTCAAGGACGTCCTCTCCTGCCGGATCCAGGAGTGTCATGGCCAGGCTGTTATGATGGGTGGAGGAAAATCCCACAGAGCGGGCACTCCTTGGGCAGCTCGTGATGGATGAGTTGGCTTTTGCTTCCCATTCACTCCCTTTATCAGCACAAAGCTGTGATTCCTCCTCCCTCTCATGATAACCCTGTCCCCCCACCAACACCACTTCCCAGGAGGGAGAGGGCAGCTCGTGTCCTAAATCACAGCGTTTTCCCATTGTGCCCCAGAACAGGCAACGCTGGTGGCAAACGCACCATGTAAATCCCTTGGAGTTTTGGCTGGTGCATGGCGCCCATCGTGGCAGAGCAATGGGTGCAGAGGCAGCCCCATGGGGCTGCTGTGGGGAGAAAGGCAGCTCTTCATGTATCTGCCTTCCCTGTAGAGCTCCAGCTCCTCATTTTCCCCACCATGTGCCCATGGGGGTGCTGCCCTGCAGGAAGCTGATGGGGGATCTGGATCCACCCAGCCTCCAGCACACGCACCAGCCCCTTCCTTATTGCTTCCGAGGGAGCAGCTTGCCCTTGAGCCATCCCACTCTCCAAGCAGGTGGAAATGTGCCCCTAAAGTGGCTGTTTTCAGTAGAGAGATGTTCCAAGGCTGCTGCAGGGTGGGTGACGTGGTGTCACCGGGCTGGTCCCCATCACATGTGGACTCATGGGGCTGCAGCAGATGGGATGAGGTTGGAGATATCACACTATTCCAGTGGCTCTGGGGGTCTGCACGCACCCATTTCCCTACACAAAGCAAAACCCAGATCACAAGGACCAGCACTGAGCCAACCCTAAGAGTGACCCATCTCTGCTCCCAGCCACCCCCCCCACAGGTCTCTCCACACCATCCTCATCACCTCCTCAGCCAAGACAGGGGCAAACCCTGCCCATGGGAAGGGCTCAGCCACCCTTCCCTTCTCCCACACCAGCTCTCCCCATTCCAAAGGGTTTCTGGCCAGGCTGATTGTCACCCTCGCATGGCGCTATTGCCCATGGTGGAATGGGGCAAGGCACAACCCATGGACTGGGGTGCACCAGGGGTGCATGGAAGGAGAGAGCAGCAGCCCAGGCTCTGGCAGAAGGCAGGGTGCTGCTGGCTTGCCTGCAGGCCCCGCACAGGGAGACTTTACCCTCCTGCTGCCCCCCATGCTGTGTTATGGGTGGAAAAGAGTAACCCCCATCCCAGCACACACACCCTGCAGTGCTGGGCACTTCAAGCCCAAGGACACCTTCCAGAGGGAGCAATAAGGAAGTTTGTGTTTGCTACCATGTGCCTCTGGGAGCTTTTTGGGCTCTGTCTCCAATGGCACAATGATCGTCTTTTTGGGGTGCCAGTCTGGGGGACCAGGCAATCGAAGGGTTATAAGGTGCAGAGTTGACTGGTGGCACTCACTTGGAGTGGTGGGCTGGGGTGCATCCTGGGTCTGGTGCGGGCCCAGCTGGGATTGGGGGTCCTCTGTGGATCCCAACAGCTCTGGAGGTGTTTGAGCAGTGGAAAGCAGAGGGAAGCGTCACAGTGGGAGCATGGGGAGGCTGCACCATCCAGGCTTACCCCCCACTACCCCACTGCTGCCCTTTAGGCTGCCAAGGTGGCTGAGAGCCGGGAAGGGTGATGGGGAGGAATTGCATCCGGGAGGAGAAACTGGTCCTTCAGGTTTCCCTAGCAGGTGGAGGGGAGGAACCAAGCTTGTGGTTGCAGCTATTGCCAGAAGCCAGTGCCACAGAAACAGCCTGCCCTGAGCGGGGAAACCCCACGGCCAGGAAGAGGTGTGAAGCCGGGAGCCTCCGACCGGGAATCACCCCGATCCCACTGCACCTTGCTGGGGTGATGGCACAGGGTGTTTGCCAGGACCCCGCTTCACATGGCAGCCCCATAAAGGAGCAGAGAGGGATGAGGCCAGGCCAGATGTGCCCAGCGGTGCCCGGCTCGGTGACAACCAGCTCCTGGCCACCGTGGCCAGGAAGGGTTTTGGGCAGCACCGGGCTCCTGCATACCCAGAGAGGGAAAAGAGGATTAAACTGCTTGACGTCAGCCATGAGGTCACTGTTTGTGGTCAGAACCAGGTTCTTCACGTGTCCAGTGAGGAGGAGGAGGAAGGGAAAGCCATTTTATAGCAGTTTCCACACACACGTCGCCATGGGGCAGGGCCAGAACCCATGTCCCCAGGGCTGAGTCACATCAGGGTGGGGAGCAGGCGCCCACGCCTGTCCTGCTGCCCCTGACTGGATGGTGCCACCGAGGTGCTGGATCCTGAGGAACCACAGCCATGCCCCGGTGCAGCCCCGTACCCAGCACAGGAGCTGATAAGGGGGTGCTGGAGCAAGGCATTGCATGGGGAGAAGTGTTTGCACACTGAGCTCCTGCCCCTCTGCCTATCGCCTCGTCCTTAACTGCCACCTCCCCACAGCGCCCTGCCCCACAGCAGGGAGGTTGGAGAGCCTCATGGCAGAAAGGGGGTGAAGCAGAACTGCCCCCCCAAACCACCTCACACTTGAAATGAGCAAGACCCCAGAAAGGGACTCTTCATCAGTGACTGTAGCGACAGGACAAGGGGTGATGGGTTCCAGCTTAAACAGGGGAAGTTTAGATTGGGTATAAGGAAGAAATTCTTTACTGCAATGGGCTGCCCAGGAAAGTTGTGAATGCTCCATCACTGATGGTGTTCAAAGTCAGATTGGACAGAGCTTTGGGTGACATGGTTTAGTGTGAGGTGTCTGCCCATGGCAGGGGGGTTGGAAGTGAATGATCTTAAGGTCCTTTCCAACCCAAACCGTTCTGTGATTCTAGGAAATGCAGAAACTGAGGCACAGCAAAGGGATGCTCAAATTGGGGTGATGCCAAAGTCAATGAGGGAGTGATGCTGGGGAAAAGGGTGGCTGGAAACCTGCCCATCAGCCCCTGTAGGACTGGGTGAATCACAGTGGGTCAATGCTATGTGATGGAGATGCTCAGAGATTAAGTTTGGGGGGGTACCACCGTATTTGGTGCTCCTGGAGCTGATGGGGACAGAGCCACCAGACCAAACCCCCCCAGTAACCAGCCCTGCCTTTCAAGCCAGGCTGTCGCTCAGTTCCTAAACCCACGTTGCTGAGCAAGCAGCGGCCGTTGCTGAGGGCAGGGCTGTTTTGCAAGGCTCATGGTAGCCCCCGCCACTCCCGGCTGCTGTGCAAACACGGGGCTGCTGGTTTCCAAGCACCGGAGCAGGTGAGGAGGCTGCGGGCAGCGCTCTGCTGCCTGTATGGGGCTCTTGGGGATGGGGAAGGCAAAGCAGCCCCTGGCCCCGCGGTGCTCCCCAGGCACAGACTGTTCATGGAAGCAGCACCAGGATCAGCTCCAGGTTTGTATCCAAGATGAACAATTTAATTGTTTTTCTTTACAACATGGAGTGGGTTCAGCTGTGATGTGATGGGGGGCAGCCCCGGCCACCAAAGGGACAGGGACCAACAGGGCTGTCTTCATGCCAGGGCAGGGGCACAGACCAGCCAGTGCCTCTTTTAGGGGACAACATGGTCAGGACTGGCGGAAAACGTGTATAGGGGTAGATACATCCTCATATGAAGCGTAGTTACCACCTACAAGGACTCTGTGATTCAATAGAGTGATGAGGGGGGCACGGAGCAGCCCCCACTTAGGGACAGAGTGGGGACAGCATGGGAAAGCACAGCACCTGCCTGCAAGGGTTTATCAAAGCATCGCTGTGCCACTGCCAGATCAGCAGCCCTGATCAGCCCCTGCGCTGCTTTATCTCTCTCTGGCATCTGCTAAACAGACCAAGCAGTTTCCCCCCTCCAAAACCCGCCCCAAATCACTATGTACAGACTCAGTGTCCCATAACAGTACAAAAATATACACAAACTCTACAGATCCCAGCTCAGTAGATCAAAACACAGCTATAAAATCACAGTGCACAAGACAGCATCAGGCCCAGGGAGCGATGGGGTCCCCCGGAGAGCACAGCATGCCACAGGAGCACCTCGGCACGATGTGGGGGCAGATCATCTCCTTCCTCGTGGGGTCATTTCTGGTCCAGATGGCAGTATAGGTACATGGCAACCACCATGGCTGCAATCTGGGGTGGCAAGAAGAAAGTCAGCACGCCTAAGTATGTGTTGTCTCATCCCTCCACCCAGCATGGGTTTGGGTCACAGCCTGTAGCATCCATCCCCAGCACACTCCAGGAGGAAGAGTTGTGTGTACCAATGGAAGAAGGCTCAGTAGCCACCCTGGGGCAGATGGTGGTCCATGGGGCTGCACCAGCCCCTCGCCACCCAGGCTGGTCCCTGTGCCACCACTCACTCACTGGTACAAGGAGTAGGTAGCACAATGATGCTCAGGCACTCACCTCCAAGGCAGCGATGCCAGCAGCCACACCACCCACCACACCTGCATGGGTCCTGATTTCTTCCAAGATCTGATCGAAACAACCCTGGAGGAGGCAAACATGCAAGTGAGGGTGAGCAAGGGGGGGTGGTCCCCCAGCTGCTGGGGCACAGCAGCCCCAGGAAGGGAGGTACAGTTCTCCAGTATGGAGATGGAGATGGTTTGGGGATCTCAGGGGGAACTCAGCCACTTCCCAGGCCAAACCATGGTATTGGGGGCAGAAAGGAGGGGAAAAGGCAGGGAAATAACACAGAAAACCTGAGTAGTGTCTGGATTTATGCTCAGTTCCAGGCATGCTCCCCAGCTACAGAGCTCCCCTTAGGACCAGAGCAATGGCAGCATCTCTGCTTGCCTTCACCAGGCATCCCCCAGGACTTAAGGCCCATGGGACCACCAAGTCCCCAAGCTGGGGCTGGAGCTGCATGGGAGGTCTCCTGCCCCATGCCAAGGCACCTCACAAACCAGGCTCTGCCAGAAGAGCTGTTGGTGCATCCATACCGTGACTTTGCTTTCTGCAGCTGCCGTGTAGGTGCAGGGCTGTGTGTTATTACAGCAGGGCTCAGGGTAGGTTCCATGGT
This sequence comes from Forpus xanthops, assembly GCA_032466535.1. Taxonomy (NCBI): domain Eukaryota; kingdom Metazoa; phylum Chordata; class Aves; order Psittaciformes; family Psittacidae; genus Forpus; species Forpus xanthops. The sequence goes on from JASSUY010008972.1 coordinate 13,368, forward strand.
CCTTATACCAGACGGAGTCATTGAAGTCTGTGTAGTTATTCAGGCCACAGCAATGGACCTAAGAGGGAGAGAGGAAAGGATGGGGAGAGCATCCCACAGGTCTCCCTTCTGGTGTCCAGGTCTGGACACCACTGCCCCATGAGGGGATTACCCATCTCAACCCTGGTATTCAATTGCTTTCTTGGGACCAGGATTTTGCCTATACTCGAGCATATACAGCTCTCCTCCCAGCCACGGAACCAATGGATCCCAGGTAGGTCCCAGGCACCTGGGAAGCTGATGGGAGGTGACAGCTCAGCACATCCAGGATCATGGTGGTGTCCCCATTCCCATGCAGGAATGGGAATTGTCCATCCCAAAGCCCGGGTTTGCACCACTGAGCCATGCTTGGAGCATTCTGACCCAGAGATGGGGGCCCCAGGGCTCAGCGCACCTCCATCATGGTGACATTCCAAATGTGTGTGAAGCTGCTATCAACCCCGTACTTATCCTTCAGGAGAGGGGTCACAAGAGCCGTCAGCAGTGTCCCTGCCTGGAAGAAGAGGCAGAGAAACACCATCAGAGAAGGTTCTGGGGAACATCATAGACCTAAGATCCCCCATACTGGTCCCAAGCTATTGGCAGGAGACCTGCCAGGCTCAGCATAGCTAGGAGCATGTCACACCACATCCCTTCGGCCTGAGGACAGCTTGCCCCTTTCCCACTAACCCATACTTTATGGCACCGAGGCCACTTATGACCAGTGAGTCATCTGATAAGCAGCACAACCAAGGGAGCCAGGAATGATGTTTGCTCTGCGGTTGACTTCTCCAGTGCCTAATGAGGCAGTCACCTTTCTCCCCAGGAGGTTTCTCAGGTGCTTAATAAGGGGGTGAGTTTGAGCATGAAGCATTAGGGACTTCCTCTCCTATGTGGCTCCTACCATCAGAGGTGGAGAGGTGTCAAGGCTGGTACTAGCTTAAGGCATTTGAAAGAAAGAAGATGGCAAAACTTGGACCATAACCCTCATTTCTTTAAGGCAATGGGAATCCCTGTTCACAACACCCTCACCCCAGCCAGGCTGCCCCACTGTGCCCACATAGCTGGTGCCAATAGGGTCCAGCATCCCTTCCTCCAGCAGCAGTGCCCACCTCTCAGCTTCTCCATCCATGGGCAGCACCACCAGCCCCAGCACCTCCTGTTTTCCCAAAGGGTAGGAATGGATCCCAGATTAGCCCAATGCAAGCCTCAGATATGGTACTCACAACACCTGTGTAGACCAGAGCCACCACAGCAGCAGCAACTTCGGCAATGAAGATGATCAGCACCACTGCGAAGAACTAGAATACAGCAAGGGGAGGGAGGTCAGAGCAGTACAGGCTTCCCAAGGCCACAGGACACCACCTCAGGGCTCAATCCCTGCCTCATTGCCTCCAACTCTGCCACAGGGCATGGGCAGCACAACCTTGGGATCCTCCAGCCCTCCGCATGGGGCTGATCTCTCCGGGCATACCCCAAAAGAGATCTCTGCTCAGCACCAGCTTCTGTTTCCTTTCACCCTCACCCAGGGCAGACTTTAGGTCCAGCATTGCCTTTCCAAGGGCCACCCAGCCTTCAGCCACATGGGAACATCCATGGAGCACATGTCCATGGAACAATCTGTCCCTCAGCTCTCCCCCACCAGAGGCCAAGCTTAAATGAGTCTTGATAAGAAGACAAATCAGGTCCATACCATCATCAGGAGACATTTGCTCTCCTTCTGTGCTCCATAGCACCCAAGGAAGCCGATCACCAGCAGGATGGCACCAATGACAATGAGGAAGTAGCTCACATTCACAACCTGTAGGATGCTGGAGGAGATTGCCCCAAATATATCCAGGAATGACTGTCCATCCACTGTGACCCAGATGCCAACTCCTAGCAGGGTCCCACCACTGAGCTGGGAGGAGAAAGACAATGTCAGCTCCCAGGCAGGCAGAGATGTGTGATTTGGGGAAGGTCCTGGCAGAGGTATTTCTCCCCTTTGCAAGTTCTTGCTCTACCAAAGTAATAATTTAGGCCACTGAAAGCAGCTCAGGGTGTTGCTGCCACACACCTGGGGTGCCCGGATGGGTCATTATCCTGAAACACACCCCACCATCAGCACATTCGCAGCTGTGGTGTCACAGTTCCCTCTATTCAAGGCAGCCAAGCCAGAAGTGCCACTGGCCACCGCCTGGCCCCAGAATGACCCACATGTCCAGCTCGCACTGGCCACCATTACACTGCCACAGGTTCCATCCAGGGAAGATACCCACTTACACAGGGGAGCGGCTGATCGAGTGAGCCCCAGAGGCTCACATACCCCTGGCAAGGTCAGCTCAGGGCTGCTTCCATTCTGCCCCATCCCTGCCCTCCACCCGCTCCACCTTTCCCAAGTCCTGGAAGCAGCAGTGAGGCAGCAGCATTTCACCAGGCTGAGCCTGGAGGCTCTACAATGCCCCTTCCTAAGGCTTTATCCCACCACAGCCACTGCCGACTGCCCCATTGCTCTTGCAGAGTCAGGGTAGCTCTTAGAGCCCCACCGTCTTTTAGCCCTGGGTGGGAGCAGAGGCTGTATGTATGGGGAGGTGGAGGGGCAGGAGACCCCACATAGGATGGCTTCCCCAGCACCATGCCCTGCTCAAGGTGCTCCCCAGGACCCGCTCCACAGTCCCCGACCTTTCATCCCTGCTTCCCGAGGGGCAGGAAGCCGCCAGGGTCGGGTCCCCCCGCGGCAGATGCATCATCTGGGGCGCACTTACGAATATGGCCAGGTTGAAGAGGATCATCATGACCTTAATGAAGGTGAAGCACCCCATCTTTGCACCTGCGGAAGCAGAGACGTGACCAGGGGGATCCGCAACCACAGCCCCTGTCCTGGCCGGTGTCCTTAGGGGCAGAGGAGGGGGAACCCCAATGGCCGAACCGAGCTTACCTGAACGCAGATCGGTCCCAGCGCCCCGTCCCGACCGCACTGACGCCTTTTAAGAGTGAGCAGCCCCGGGGCCGCCTCCGCTTCTGGACACCCCCCCCCCGCCGCCCCGTCCAGCCCGGCCCCAACGAGGCCACCCACTGTAGGGAGGGAGGGAGAAGGAGGGGGGATGAAGCCACGCGTGTCCCTGGGTACCTGGTGCCTGCTGCCCTCTGCCGCCGGAGCGGCCCGGTCTGGGGGATACAGGTGGAGAGGCTGGATGCTGCTCCGCGCCCATCACCGCGGCCTCTCGGCGGTGGGGCTCGGGATATGATGTTCTCGTTCCTGCGCTGCTGCGAGCTGACAGCACTCGAGGACAAGTACCCCTGCCTGTGTCTTCGCTGAGACCCAACCTGGCAGCACCGTGACCCTTGAGATGGGGCTATAGCCCCCTTCCAGTGCCTGAGGAGGATGTAAGAAAAGCTGGAGAGGGACTGTATACAAAGGCATGTAGTGACAGGACTAAGGGGAATGGCTTTAAACTGAAAGAGGGGAGAGTTATACTGGATATTAGGAAGAAATTCTTTACCATGAGGGTGCTGAGGCGCTGGCACAGGGTGCCCAGAGAAGCTGTGACTGCTCCATCCCTGGCAGTGTTCAAGGCCAGGCTGGATGGGGCTTGGAGCAACATGCTCTAGTGGAAGCTGTCCCTGGCCATGGCAGGGGATTGGAACTGGATGAGCTTTGAGGTCCCTTCCAACACAAAACATCCTGTGACTCTATGACTTTGGGGGACAATTATATCTAGGGGAGGGGAGAAGGGGAGCTTCCCCCCGTGGCAGATGCTGCAGCCATGGTGGGGGTACAATCCCGCTTCCCTTCTCCACAGGCAGTCAGCAGCAGCACTGGGCACTGGACTTGGGGTTTTCTGGCCATGGGCAGCCCCATGGGTTGGCCCCTCTCTGCCCTCCTTTCCTGCAGGACAGCGACTGTGTCACCCCATCTTTCCAGGCTGATGTGCGTGTGCAGCTGGCCCCACAGCTTGGGACCACTAGGGCAGGGAACTCCAAATCTCCAATCTCCACCCCCTGGGCAAAACCAGGAGCAGGCAGAGGAGGGCACAAAGCCAGTTCACAAAGGAAAAGCCAAAGGTGGACAGGCTATCACTAACTGCTGTGCAGGGAGGCAGACTTTCTCTGCCGGGGACAAAGCAGGGTGACAGCAGGAGAGGACAGAGACAGCCATAACAGATGTCAGCACTGGAGCAGGTCAGCAGAGACCTGCCATTGCCTAAGGGCTGCCAAAAGTGATTCTCTTTGGAAAGACACTTTGAAACAGTGCTGCAACAGAGAGCCAAGCAGGGATGCTGCATTCTCAGGCCTGACCATGGGGGTGGTTCTTGCTCATCCAATGCATCTTTGGGGCAGGAGCTCATGTTGGACCCCTCCCCAGCACCCACAATGTGTCTCTTCAACTTGTCATCAAACCGAGGAGTGATGCAGGAGGGTGGGGAGCCCTCATCCTGCAACAGCAGCCAGCAAATGCAGGGTCTGAATGGTCAGCTTGCTCCACCCTGCACCCAGGTCCCCCAAAACCCCACAGCGAATTCCCTGCCTGGCCATAATGATACATTTCAGCAGGATGAAGTCAGCCCCATTGGGCTCCAACCAAAGCCCAGTGGTATTTGGGGAAGGCTTCAACCCTCCCAGGCACTCTGGGTGTTAGTGCAACTTGTGCTGGAGCCAGGGGCTTTGATCCTTTCCCTCTCAGTCCTTTGCGCATCTGCTGTTGCCATGAAGCTGCTCAGAGTGAGGGGCTCAGCCTTGATCCCTCTCCCAAAAGGGGCTGTTACCCCATCATGTTGACCCTCTCCCATAAATTGCCCCATCCCAGCCTGCACACAATCCCCCACCTCAAAAATATTTTGAGGCAAATACATAAGTAGTAACTTTCATTCCCCATCATTCCCAGGCACAAGGAAACTCAAAGGACCAGCTATGTGCTGCTCTACTCACCTCTCCAGGACTCAGCACCACAGCCTGGGGTTTGGCCGCTCCCCAGCATCACCCATCTGAGCCCCATTAGGGAGCCAGGGCTGGATTTTCTGGCTCTTCTGGAAGGCTTGTACTGACCACAGCAGGACGAGCCTGGTGACATTCCCATGTCCCTCCTGTCCGGCAGGGCCCCACCACCTCCCTATTGCCCCATCCCTGCATGCAGCCTGGCTGGACCCTCAGCATCCCTTTCCCTGGAGCACAGGGATGCTTTTCACCAGGATGTGGGTAGCACAGCTCCTCCTCAGCAGGCCTGGCTCTGGGAGGCTGAGGGCAGGAAAGTGACTATCATTGGTCACCCCAAAGTCTCCTGTCCCTATGCCAGCTGTTAACCCATGCTGGGCACATGTCTGGTGTCGGGATCTGCACCAAGCACCTCTCCCCATGTTTTAATTCATGGAAAAGCTGCCAGCTCTGCTCCCTGCCTCATGTCTCTTCCAGCTTCCCTGGGAAGGAATGGGTGGTGGGACCGCATTGATTTCCTTGTGCTGCAGCTCCCACAGTGGGGGAATCCTCCCCATTTCCATGGTTGTGTGCAAAACCACAGCCTGAGTCCAAAACATAGGGTTTGACCCATCAAGTGCCGTGATTTGTGCCATGGGGTGTAAATTCAGGGGTGATAAATGGGAGCTGCAAGTATGTCCCAGTAGCACATCCCACAGTGTTAATCCCTCAGGGCAAGGATCCAGCCCTGTGCCTTATGTAGCTGATTTTAGTCATGGTGTTGTTTCTAGCTATGTGTTAATAATGCAATTAAAGAGGAGCTCAATGACATCTCCCTGCCTGTATATGGGGCTGAGCTTCTTCCTTTGCTTGTACCCCCCCGCAGAGAGTTCCTCCCCCCAGTGCTTGCCCTGTCACTGGCTGCCTGCCCGCACCCCTCCAAGATAACATTTCCTTGTTTCTCACATGTGTTCAGGCCAGAAAATCCCTCCCAAATTCATTAGCAAGGGCCATGTCGAGGCACCAGCTGCTGTAAAGCCAAGTGAGATGGGTTGGTGAATGCAGAGGGCTGCGTTGCAGGGTCACACCAGGACAACCGCATGCCAAGCACTGATGCTCTGGTGGCTGCTGTGAGTGAGAGCCGGGCTGTAAAGCCTTCTCCATTTCCTCACCCAGTCCATAGGACCTTCTCCCATCATGGATTGAGGTGCGGGACCTGTCCCTGGTCAGGGTGCAGTGCTGGGGTGTGCTGACGCCTGCTGCCCAGGGAGGTGGCATTGAGGGGCCATTGGTGCCCAGTGCCATACAGGTTGCCCTGCCTGGCACTGCAGTCTCTCTGCCAGCACCCGCTCCAGGCTTCTTCCCCACTGTGAAGCTTTAACCCTGCAGAGAGGGGAAAAGCCCCAGTGCCTGCCCCAGGCAATGCCCTGAGCCTTTCCTTATGTTCCTTGGTTCTGTTTCCAGCATCCCCCGGTGCTGGTACCCAGCCCAGGCAGGCAGTGTGGCAGTGATTGCAGAGCAGGGATGTAGGAACCAGCAGCTCCCGGCTGCCTGTGGGCACTGTGATGGGAGTTTGTTTGAAGAAGCATTTGGCTCTTCCTCAAACAAAACCCACAGAGGCCAGAGCTCAATCCTGGGCACCCTAAGAGAAAACCAAGGGAGAGGGAGTTTTGCTGCTCCTAAAGAGAAGAGAAAGCAAAGAGTGGTCCTCTCCAGAGGGGGGAAAAGGAGATGAAACCAAAAAAGCCAACTGCGAAATGTCAGCTGAAATCAAACGTTGTTTCTCTGATTTCTCCAGCTGGGAAGGGCTTCACAACCTCACTTACTCCAGCCGGGCACATTAACAGCTCTATTTATGCTCTGTTTATTCACAGCTGTGTGGCCAACTTCCCGGGAAGCACGGGGTGAGTGCGACCAATGTATCTTGGGGTTGGCTGGGATGGCACTGGGCAGACCCTGGAGATGCTCCCACCAAGGGCTGTCCCTCCAGCCAGGAGGGAATGGCAGCAGAGCACAGGGACCCCAGAAGGAGATATGTCGTTCTCCCTCCATAGCCCCATCCTGGGCTGGATGGACAACGAGCAAAGGGAGGCTTGAAGGGGAATGTGGGATGCAAGATGCCTCCTCCTGCACACCTCAGAAAAGCAGAGACCAGGCAAGTCAAAGGCAAAGCTCTCACTGCGATGAGTGCTGCTCATTAAGCAAACGAGGAAGGATCAGTAGCTAATCAGGGCCTGACAGGCAGCTCCTCTGCATGCTCAATAAAGAGCAGCGGAGGGCTGAAGCACCTTTTATTCCTTCATAGGGTGCTTCCTAAGGGCTCTCTGCTCATCCTGAGGGATGTACCACCTCTGGGCTGGAGTGAGGAAGAGGGTTAAATTAGCAGTGTAGGGGTGAACTGGGATGAGGGGCAGCTCAGGGTGGGGGATGATGATGATGATGATGATGCTGCTGCAGTGAACCTGGAGCAGGGAGCAAGGGATGCTCTGGTGATGGTTAGAGGCCAGCAGCAGGAAGGGGCCCTGGGGCATTAGCTGGCCATCTGGGGGTGAATGAGGGGGCAATGGGACTTGGGCCCAGCAAGAGATGTTGTCTTTGGGGACCCTGAGGTACATTAGGAGGGGAAGATGCCTGCTGCTAGGAAGGATGGATCTCATTCAGCAGCCTGGGAAGGGAGATGATGGATGTCATGCTGTGGGGTTCCCTTGCCCCAGGGCCCTTGGGCTGTATTAATTCCTGGCCTGGTTTTGGGATTGATCATAAGATGGATGGTAATATGAGGTGGTGATGCACCCATCAGCTTCCCATGCTCTAATCTTCTTCTGGGGCACAAGGACATGATGGGGACAGCCCCAGGCAGGGAACCAGAATCGGGGAAGTGCAGTGTTTGGCTGTTTGCAGCCATCTCTAACCCTGTCCTGGCAGCACGGTGCCAGCAGCTAAGGGACAAGGGAGAGAAAAAACCCTTTTAGTCCCCAGAAGCCCAGCAATATGCATCTGGGGTGAGATCCCCCAGGATGCTACTGCCCTGCATGGCCAGGCCACGTGTTGCAGGAAAAAGAGAGGGGGATTTGCTGAAATTATGGGATGGAAGGGCTTCTACAGCTCCTGTGTTGCTCTGCTGGCCTCTGGGCCTCAGCTTCCTCAGCCTTACTCAGCACCTTGGGTTTTCCCTTGAACCTCATGCCAGTGTGCATTTCCCAAAGCCTATGTTTTAGGTACCATCTGTTTTTTAGGACGCCCAACCCACAGCAAAGACAAGGAGCAACTGCTGGTTTGGAGAAGTCAGTGTGAGGAGAAAGGATTAAAAGAAACCCAAAACCACCTCTGCACCTCTGGGAGCATCCCATCAATCCCTTTGTGCTTCACAAGCAACTAAGTACTGGGACATCTTGTCCATGCCCCATTGTACCTCGCTCTGCTGAGACTCACTGGGGCACAAACCACCTCAGGGCAGAAACAGTCCCAGCATGGGTGTCCCTGGGCTGGGAGTGAGCTGAGAACTGATGCCCTTGTTGCATGTGACCATGCTGCTTTGTCACATGTGTCACAGGCTGGCTTTGTGTGTGTCCCTGCTGTGGCTGAGCTTGGCCCCTTCCACATGAACCCTCCAAGTTCTCTGCCCCACTAAATTTTAGCTGTTGCTTTGTTAATGTTTTAGGATGCTGGAGCTCCTGCAGCATCACCTTATGCTGCTTTATGTGGTAGTCAGTCTGTACCCTAGGTCTGAGGATCATTAAAATGTTCAGGATGAGAGTGAAGAATTCCTGGGCTGGGATTCTCCATGACAGCTCCTGCCTTGTCCTGTGTGTTTTCTAGCCTGGCTAAGGGATAGGGTCCTCTTTGGGCAGGGAGAGTTGCCTGCTAAGGGGGGGGGGGGGGGGAGGTTTATGATGTGCTGGTCCCATTTAGCAACCCTAAGGATGGATGGAGCCCCCCCACCTGTGGTGCTCCAACCACAGAGGAGGCAATTTGGGAGCAGATGCTGCATCTGGGGATGAAATCATCCACCTCCTCCTTCCATTCCCCCCCCTCCCCGGTAGCCGGGGTCCCCCCCCCGCCGCGCTGCGGGGCTACCGGGGAGGAGGGACGCTGACATCACCGCCGGAGAGCGGCTCGGCGGGGCCGGGGCTCTGCTCCGCTCCCGTTCTCCGCTCCCGCCGCGGGAGCCGCCGAGCCCGGTAAGGCTGGAGGGGGCAGCGGGAATGCTCTGGGAGGCGGGCGGATGGAGGGATGGATGGACACACGGACGGCCCCGCTGCTGCTGCTCAGCAGCATCCCTCCATCCATCCCTCTTCGCCGGGGTCCTGCGGGGAGCAGGGGGACAGCGGGTTGGCAGCAGCACAGCATCTCCATCGCCTCCCTCCCCCCCGGGAAAATGAATCTCATGGAGGAATATTTATAAATGCATCAAAAAAGAGGAAGGAAAAACCTCAAACCCACCCCAAAATCCTCCATCTCCATCCGCCGGTTCCGTGCAGCAATGCCAGGCTGGAGCTGCCGGAGGGGAGCTGCGTGCGGCAGGCGGTTTCTCAGCCCATATGTCTATTTTAAAAGCCCGTGGCGTGATCTCTTGCCCTACTTTCCAGACTCTTGCCGGTACTTTCCTTGCGTGCAGCGGCCGAGCCCTGCTGGCGGGAGATCCCTGGGAAGTGGGAGCTTGAGAGAGACACTGGGCTCTTCCCGGTGTGCGGAGGCTGGGATGGGGGGATAAGGTGGTGGGCTGGGGATTAGACAGCAGTTTGATCGCTAAGACACTGCCTTTCTCTCTGGCAGAGAGAGGGAGGTCCCAGCACCATGCGGATGACACCAGGCTGAGAAGAGGATGGCACATTTGGACCCCAATTAGCCTCCCTTTTTCCCCTCTGTTTGCCCTGGTGATGGAAAGGCTCCTTAGCCACACATGAGCCAACGCTCCTGAGCCCAGGGCACTGAAGTGGCTCCGCAGCCATTCCAGGGCTGGTGGTGTCAGGAGCAGCTCTCCAACACGAAGGTTTTCCAACACTGGCATTCCTGTTCTGCGTGTGCAGGGAAGGAAACGCTCCCATCCACACAGTGCTGCCCCAGCGCTGCCATACCTGCTCTGTGTGAGCACCCCAGGCCTTAATGCCTGGTAGGATTCCAGCAGTGTGACCCACACCACATAGCATCACCATGGCCTCCTCGGATGGGCTGCAGTACCGGGCGCTCTACGAGTACCAGAAGGACCGGGAGGAGGACCTGGCGCTGTGCCCTGGGGATGTGCTGACGGTCAGCAGGGCTGGGATGCTCAGCAGCCCCAGCTACAAGGACGGGGACGAGCGCAGCCCCCAGGGTTGGCTCCACGGCCTCAACGAGCGCACCAAAGAGCGCGGAGACTTCCCCGGCACCTACGTGGAGTACCTGGGTCCCACACGTATGGTCACCTCCAACACCAAGGCCAGGCCACGGCCCTTGCCCCCGCCACCCGCTGGGACCTCTGCGCCCTGGGGTGAGTGCTAGGGGAGCAGGAAAGTGGGATCCTACGGGTGGGTGCTCAATGCAAGATGGTGAGGGTGGCCTGGAGCATGGGTGGGTGCTTGTGTTTGGTGGGGATCCACCTTCCGGATGGGGATCCAGCCGCAGAAGGAGGAGCTGCCCTGGGAATTATCTGCCCTGGCGCATTGAGGCAGCTGCAGAAGGGGCAGGAGGTATCCAGGGTATCGCTACCCCCTGCAGATAAACACACTGCAGGGATTGCTCCTCACCAGTATCCCAGGCTGGCTGTGCCCAAGGGGGTCTGTGTCTGTGAGAGCACAGGAGAAGGTGCAGGAGCCTTTTGGTCCCGCAGCGAGGAGCAGAAAGCCCCATGGTGGTCCTCAGGAGTCTCTTTTCCCAACTGCTCTTCTCCCCATCACTGCGGCACCCGAATCCGGCTGCTCTCGGTGCCCGGGCAAGCACTGGCTTCCAGCCAGCTCCTGGCCTCACTGTCACTGTGCGCACGCTGGGACAGGGGATGATCTCAGCAAGCGATGGGGTTGGTTCTTGGGGGTCTTCTCCATCCCTGGGGGCTGCGGCACAGTGCTGGGGAGGGGGGAAATTCAGGAGGGCCCTTCTGGCATGAGGACCTCCATCCGTTTCTCTGCTGGGATCGTGCAGCCAGCTCTGCCCTCGTCACTCACCGCAGCCAAGTGCGCTGGGGCTGGGAGGAATTTCACAGCAGTTGCATAATGTACCTGAGCTAAAAATCAACCAAACCCCCAAAGAAACCCCCCTCCCAGTTACACAAAGCCACGGTGCTTTCCTTCTCTGGAGTGTGATGGAGGAGGAATGGCCCCGGTGTGCCTGGGGCTTGGAGAGCAACATCACCTTTAGACTACAGCTGCCCTGAACCTGACCAGCTCACGGTCTGGTGCCTCAGATACCCTCCTCAACCAAACTGGGATGAAGGCACAGATGTGTAACTGGAGAGGCTTACCTCTGATGCTGGCGACGTAGTGGAGGTACATTGGGATAGGGTTTAGAGAAGTCCGTCTCCCTCCAATATATGGTTCAAGGCCCCTTTGCCACAGTGGTTTAAGAGGGTGAAGATCACTTTGCCCCTGGGCTGAGCACAGCAGGATTCAGCTGGCATGCAGCAGCTCCTTCCCTAACACCATCCATCACCACATGTGGGTCTGCCATGTGGGTCCTGCTTCTCACACCCCTCCAAAAGCATAAAAAGAGATGCTGGGACCCCTCTCTGCATCCCCTCACTGCAACATGGATGTTCCTCCATGTCCAATGCTCTGAGTGCATCGAGGCAGCCACAGTCCCAGCAGTGCTGGTGAGGATCATTGGGCAGCTCTGTGCTGTCTTTTCGGGAGGGAGCAGGCCTCATTTTGGGGGTGCTTACCCTGACAGACAAGGAGCTTGAGCCCCCTTCCCAGTCAAGCTCACTGGTGCATGAGGAACCCTCTGCCCCTGACTGTTTCTCATGCAGAACCCTACCAAGCTTGGTGCTGCAGTGCGGACAGCTGGGGTCAGGCAGGAGCAGACCCAAGGGCTCTCCAGCCCCATTTGCCAGGGAGAGGCATGAAGCCACCTTCTTGCTACCATCCCTGCCACCCATCACCGTTGCGTCATGCCTGCCCCATGCAGAAGGTGGTAATGGGCTCATCCCTGAGGGGCTGGGTGATGTGTCCTGGGGCATTGGATGCCCCACAGAGTGAAGCACATCCTCAGCAGCAAAGCACAGCCTGGCACATGTGTAAGGTGCAGGCTGCGTGTGCCTGGGGCCAGGATCACCCCCTAAAAATGCAAAACTGAGATTTATTTTTTTCTCCCTTTTTTTTATTAATAGGAAAAATTCTCCAGACCCGGGGTTTGGGGTAGATCGAGAGGGTGCTGCCATCTGCAGGACATGCTCTGGCCATGGCCTTGCCTCCTGCCCCACTGTCCAGGGTGCACACTTACCTTGGCAGGGGACACTCGTGGCCCACAACCATGTCTTTCTGCAGCAACGAAGCAGCGTGCACCGTTTTATGCCTGTTTAAACCCAAACCTCCTGCGTGGTGAGGTTTCCATTAGAGGGAAAACCTCAGCATCCCCTTCACAGAAAAGGGGATTTTTTCATTTTTTAATACTGTTGGAAAATTCTTCCCATATATTTTCCATTCCCAGATGGAGGTTTGGACGGATGTGGTTCTTTGGCCATCCCAAACAATTATTCTTCTGCAACAACACTGTACTGCCTTGCGTGCCCTTAGTGCCCACCAAGCCCCTGTGCCACCCAGGGACCCTGAGAAGGATGAAGTGAAGGGGTGAACCCTGAATGGGAGAGAGACACTGCGTCACCCAGCAGTGCCCTGGAGCCAGGGCTGGCTCTGCAAGGAGGAATGGTCTTTATTGTCATTAAATAACATCCTAGAACTGTCTCTGCAGTGGGCCCAAGTCCCGCGGGCTTTCCAAGGGATTCAGGTGTTTTGCTCCTGCCTGGTTATCCTGGGTGGCATCACCTCCATTTCACTAAGGGTTGGAGAAAGTGGTGCATCAGGATGCTGGGTTCCAGCCTGGCACTCTGCAGGGATGGGATGGGCTAAAGCTCCAGCGTGAGCTTGGGACCGTTCCTGCTGTTTCCAGTAAGGAGAAACAGGCAGTTATTTTCTTGCAGTCAACACCTTTTCCCTGTCAGCTTGGAGGCCAAAGCTCGGTTTTCCCTAATCAAAAATCCACCCATGCAATGGGGACATTTTCCATGGGCTCCCAACCACACACTTTGCTTTAAACCCTGAAATCTTCCCTGTTCCCACCCAAGGCATCTACACATCCCCATTGGGCAGCAGAGGGGACCCTCTTGCTAGGCTTGCATCGCCCACCGGTGAGCAGAGGTTTACATCCCTGCCTGCTCTCCAGGCAGCACTCGGGCATCACCATGGCAAAGATCAGAGCCTGGATCCATTGCAGCCAGGTTGTGTATTTGCAAAAGGTCAAAGGTTTTTTTCTTTTTTTTTGGTCCAAAGTCCCTTTTTTCTTTGTCTTTTTCATTCCTTAAATTGTTATGGGTTTCTTGGCTTCACACATGAGCTCCCTGCCTTCTGCCCTATAGCAAACGCCAAAGACAGAATGAACCTAACAAGGGAGTTGGCTGCTCTGGAGTGTGCGTCACTGGGGGAAAAGCTCACGTTCAGGCTTTATTTAATTAGTTATAGGGGTTTTTGTACATTTCCAGCTGAACAGACCCACTTGCACACAGAACAGGGAAAGGGCTCTTGGCACATCAGCATTTCCACATGCCGTCCGTACCCCGGAGATCGCACGCAGCTCTGATGCGCTGCAGCCGATGGAAGCTTCTGTCAGCTCTTTCCTGCCTGCTACCTTCCTGGGGTGCTCAGGACCTTTAAGGAGTGTGTGTGTGTGTGTGGAGGGGGGGGTTTAAATCCATCACTGCACTGCCAGGGTCTCCATTGGATATAACCTGTGCAGGAAGGGTTTATAGGGAGCCTACCTGAGCTTGTTCATAACCCTGTTGTAGACACCAGAGAATCCAAGCGGGTGAGTGCTGTAGGGAGACTTTTCTGTGTTAGGTATGGATCTGCCCCCCCCAGCTCCTGCCTGGTGGCACTGAGGGCTGTGGGTGATGAGACAGGCAGCCTGTGCCATAGGAGGAGGAGTGGGGAAGGGTTTTTGGCCGTGCTCAGGGTGGGATGCTCCCCATGGGCAGGGCATGGGCTAGAGCGGATCTCTGCATCTCAGCAAGCAGCTCAGCAGTGACTCTTACTGCAAAAAGAGGATAAAATATGGGAGAAGTTCTCCAAAATTGGACACACATGAGCCCAAGTGTTGGTTGTGGCTGTGCCAAAGCAGCAGCTTGATCTTGTCCTGGGGCAGCTGAGGAAAGAGGCTGGAATTCCTGCAGGCAGGAGTTCTCAAGCCCCTTCTCCACATCTTTCCATCCAGGGCTCCCTGGGCAGGCAGATCTCACTGAGCACCCCACTCTCCCAGAGCAGACGCTGCCAACTGTGGCCAAGCTCATCGAGGCACTGGAAAAACAAGGTATGGGCAGCCGTGGTGTCCTTCCACGGCTTGTATATGGATGCACACACTCGGTCACCCGCTCCCTCCATGCTTGGAGATACCCCAAGGGCATCACTAACGCCAAACCTCTCCCCACACACCGGGTACCCTGGGCAGAGAGAGGGAAGGTGGTGGTCCGAGTCCCTCCCCGCTTCCATTGTGTTGGAGGGGAGGATGCGAGGCTAAGGACTGACCCCTCTCTCCTGGCTGCTCCTCAGGTCTCGACAGCGAGGTGCTCTACAGACCCGGCCCCAGCTCACTGGGGGATGCTGAGCTGAAGCAAGCTCTTCTGACGGGTAAGTCCCAGAGCCACATCATTCCCCATATCCCAGGCGGGAAGAGGGTTTGGGAGTGCTGCTACAGACGAGCCATATAACCGGTCACAGCAGGAATGGATTACTGGTTCCAGCCTTCTTATGGCCCTAATTACGGCTCTGTAAGGTCCTGCCTCCATGCAAGCTCCCTCAATTCCCCCGATATCCTAGCGTGATGCCGCCAAGAGGGATGCAGGTGTGGGGCTGAGGCGCTTCACTAGAAGCTCTATTATTTATTCAGGGAGAAAAAGGTTTTGTTTTGCAAACCTCTAGGGCTTCTGCTTGCAGAACAGGGCAGAGAGAAAGCCTCTTGTGGGTGAGAAAAAGGGAAGAAAAAGCTTATTTTTTAGGAGAACGCGCGCGAACAGGATGGGGAGGAGGGACAACCCACTTCCCACCCATGCTCCGCAATTCCCAGCTGGAATGGCACGGGGGTGTTGGGAACGTGACGGATGCAGTGTGCCTCTCCAGTCTGGGTCGGGGGGGCTGCGTCCAGCATCTCCCTCCTCCAGGCCGCGGTGCCCGGAGGGCGGCACTGTGGCTCCAGGCACGGCCCGGTTGTGCCACCGTGTCCCCCCCGCCTGCCCTTGGGACACAGCACCTCGGGAGCCGGGCACCCCAGCTCGGCTCTGCTCGGCTCGGGGGGGGCGGCCGGTGGCTGTGCCAGCGCCGGGAGCCGGCGACAGCCGGGCCGTGTTGCTGGGGAGAAGGGCTGTGATGAAATCGCTATATTAAGCAGCATGACCTCATCGCTTCCCCGCGCACCGGGAGACGAGTCCCCGCCGGGCCCGGGCTGCGGAGAAGGGAGGGATGCAGGGGAAGAGGTGCTGCGGGTTCCAGCGCTGCTCGCCCGGGGGTGATGTGGGGCACGGTGCACCCCACACCCGCTCCTCTCCCCTTGCAGAAGCCCCTGCTGCTGCGTGGGGAAGGCAGGGGAAGGGGCGTCCTTCTGCACAGCCACGTCCCCCGGCCCAGATTTGCCGGATGAGGAGGTGAAGGCATCCGCAGAGCAATTCCCGAGGTCCCGGCTGCCCTGGGCGCTGGTGCCCAGGCTGGGCAGGGGCAGTGACAACAGCGTGAGGAGAATGCTTTGCTTTCCGAGCACGGAGGAGTTACGGATCCTCTGCTCATCCCGCAGCATCTCCGGCAGGCACAAGGCTCCCCGGCAGCACCACAGCACTCACTGTAGGAATCCTCCTTCCCAGCCTTGGGCTGGAGCTGCTGGGTCCATCCAGGTTTTCATCTCCCATTGGAGGACACAGCACCAGGCAGGGAATTGCCATCATGGCTTTCAAACCATTTGAAAGCTTGGTAAATCCCCAACAGCCAAGAGAGATCTGATGGTCCCAAGCCCCCCATCTCCTCTAGGACCTAAATAACTCTTCTGTTACCAGGGGGCTGCCCTTTGTGCTCAGGAACACTGAGCTGGGCAAAGCCAGAGCTCCCCAGAGCTGGCTGGAGGGGGTAGGACATGTCACGCATTTGCTACCTCAGCTAAAGAGGCTGGTGCTCAGCCCTCCCAGAGGGATGATCTGAAAATAGGATGGGGATGATGTTCCTAATAGGGCCAAGCATCCTGGTAAGACACAAGCTTGGCAGCTGGTATCCCCATTGCCTCCTGCAGACCAGAGACCCAGTGGTGCTGCCCCAGGTCTCTAGCGGTCTGGGGAGGAGAGGAGAGCATCTCTCAGGAGAGTACCGAGTGTCACATAGGCCCTTGCATTGCATTTGTTGAAGTAAAACTTCTCTGCCAAAAAATGGGAGTTTGCATGCCCCATGTGTGAGATGGCAGAAGTGAGGGTTCTGTTTCTCCTCCTCCTGATGATCCATCCCTGCAGCACCCCATCTCTCCCAGTCTGCCTGCAAAAGTCAAGCTTCATCATAGGGGACAAGGAGAAATCAGAGCTGGGGCTGGCAGCGGCTGGAACTGAACTGTGTCTCTGCTGAGGGGAAAACCGGGTTCCCACTGGGGGGTTCGGCTTCCCTGTGAATACCCAAATCATGGTGGTGTTTGTCAGAGGGGGCAAGAAAAGTGCTAGAGAGTGTGAGGAAGAAGGAGCAGGAGCTGTAAGAGTCCGGGTGCTGCTTTTCTACGCCCTAAACCTTAAGACACAGGTGAAGACAGAGTGTTTTCTACACTGAAAGAGCGTCTGAACTCCGGGGGGGGGGGGGGGGGCGGCGGTTT
>JASSUY010008975.1:0-31706 GCA_032466535.1 Forpus xanthops
GCCTGTAGGGATGCTGGGGAGGGACTCTTCATGAGGGACTGTAGTGAGAGGACAAGGGGTAATGGGTTCAAACTTAAGGGAAGTTTAGATTGGGTCTAAGGAAGAAGTTCTTTTCTGTAAGGGTGGTGAGGCACTGGAATGGGTTGCCCAAGGAAGTTGTGAATGTTCCATCGCTGGTGGTGTTCAAGGCCAGGTTGGACAGAGCCTTGGGTGACATGGTTTAGTGGGAGGTGTCTCTGCCCATGGCAGGGGTTTTGGAAGTAGGTGATCTTAAGGTCCTTTCCAGCCCTAACTATTCCATGGATTCTATGATGAGACTTACTCACAGACTGAAGCTGGTACTTAATCTGACTTTTTGTTCTAAAAATAGAGGATAAGGTGCTATAGCATCAAATGGGAAAAATCTTATGAACTTGTACATTTCATTGTTTAAATACTTAACTACTTACTAGAATTTTTAAAGGTTTTGCAAATCCAAGGCTAGCAAAACTTGGACTATACCTAGTTCAACCCTACCCTAGCAATCTTTGTTTCGTACTGGAAGTTGGTATGTAGCTGAACACTTCTGCAGTACATTAAATTCTAGATTTTAAGACTGAGATTGATCATCCCTATTACACTGTGAACAGGACCTGCACCTTGAAGAAGACTTTTTGATGCCGTGAAACTTTGTTTCATTTTCTTTGCAATTTCTTTCAATATAGCAATTCTGTATCTGGCTGGATAGCAGTTCACCGGAGCAGACTGTACCATATCTTTGGAGTGAAGAAAAGCCTGCAAGTAAGTTGAGTTGCACTATCGTTCACACCAGTCTGCTGTACTGATGTAAGTAGAATTACTGTGATTTCAGAGCTATCCTGAAGTAGAATTTTAATTTGGACCTTAATGCCTGGGAGTATCATAAAGTTGGGATTTTCAGAGAACTTTAAGTCTGGTGCTTTTGGTTTCAGGTCTTGAGCTGTGGATGAAATGTACTTCTGCAGTCTCATTAGATTACATAATAGTTTGGATTAACCTTAGTCATTGCAAATCTGGAGGCAGCTCGATACTCTAAAAAGCTCCAACACACATTTTCTGAGGACAGGACAGGGCTGGTCTACTTAGGGCTTAAGTGTAACTACTGCTCTTCAGTTTCTCCCGTCTGAGAGGTAATGTTAGGAAGTGTTTGCCATCTGTGATCATTCAAGGCTCATTCCCATAGGTGGCTTTCTAAATTAAGGGCTCTAAGCTTGTGTTTACTAGCTACTGTGAAGCTGCTTGACTGTTAACTTAAGCTTAACCTAGAGTTAATGTTTAATATTAACCCTAGGTTATCTGTCCTGTCCATACTAGACAAGAACAGCAGATTATTGAATGAGAAGGAGAGACCTGGAAGTTGTCCCTGGAAGTTAAAATCACTTAGTTACAATACTTCTAGATTGTAGATTTTGGAAACCAGTAGCATTTCAGTAGAATCTAAAAGCATCTTGTCAAGGTTGGCTTTTAAAACATGAGCAATTGAGCAAGTAATTAGAGTATTGCAGAAGACAAGCCAACTGAAAATGTTAAGTTTCTTTTGACATCAAAGTGAAGATAGCATGTAAGCATTCCATTAAAATGTTGCAGCAGAGCCTTCAAAGGGATAATTAATTTTCTAAATATCTAGTCTTCATAATAAGATGGGAAAAATGGAATGGAGAATTGAGGGAAGTGTTGAGTATGGGTTTCTTATCTGTCCATCTAATCCTCTCTCCTTTTTTCAGCTCCTATTGGACAGGCCATTCATCGCTTGCTTCTCATCCAGGCCTTCCGTCCAGATCGTTTGTTGGCGATGGCACATACATTTGTTTCAACAAATCTTGGAGAGTCTTTCATGTCCATTATGGAGCAGCCTTTAGATCTGACACACATCGTAGATACCGAGGTAACCCACTTGTTTTTGAAAGACTAAAATCCTGGGTGATTTTTCCTTAGTGCCATCTTGCACGAGTTTTCCATTGTGGGTAAAGCTACCCACCGGAACACTTCTTTCACTTATCCTTGCCACCATGGAATTATAGTAATTTTGTTTTCCTCTTTGTTAATATAAAACTTGAAGAAGCATAATGTCTTTAGCTAGCCAGAGGGAAAAAAAGACTGAGCTTAATGCATTGTCATATTTGTGTAGTGAATGATTAGTATCCTTTTAAACCAGGTGAAACCTAATACCCCGGTGCTGATGTGTTCAGTGCCTGGTTATGATGCCAGTGGCCATGTGGAAGATCTTGCAGCTGAGCAGAATACACAGATCACTTCTATTGCTATTGGTAAGAACACACCTTATTTCATCATCTAAGCATAAATTAAATCATTCCAGTAAGAACTTTAGCAACCTGTCTGTCTTTCAGGCTCTGCTGAAGGGTTTAACCAAGCAGATAAAGCAATAAACACAGCAGTGAAATCTGGAAGGTAAGTTCTGTCTCCTTTTTAGCTAGCATATTGCCTAGTAGAAAGGTGAACAGGGGGAAGGAGGAACTAACCTATTGGCGAAATAGATAAAATTGAGTAAAAAAAAAAAATTGGGACCATATTCTGAACTGAAATTTGTAATAACTGAATCTCAGCTGTTCACAACTTCCATTTGGTATAAATATTTTCAAGAGAAGTAGGTTGTGTCTGCAAAACAGGGAAGTTAGCCTATCAGTACACGCTAACTGATTTTATGTAAAAGACAGATTTGAAAGAGGAAGAAAAATATGTAGCATTGATGCCATATTCTGTGACTCTTTATTGTAATTATAGTCAGGATCCATAAGCTGTACATTAAAAAGCACTTGTTCCATTTCAAAACTTCACAGGTGGGTAATGCTGAAGAATGTTCACCTGGCTCCTGGCTGGCTCATGCAACTGGAAAAGAAGCTGCACTCCCTACAACCCCATGCATGTTTCAGACTCTTCCTTACTATGGAGATAAATCCGAAGGTAACATTGATTTTAAGTCAGCAGGTCAGGGGAGGTGATTCTCCCATATATTGTACTCTGCAAGACTCCATTTGTAGTACTGTGTTAAATTCTGGGGCCCCAAACATAAAAGGAACATGGGCCTGCTGTGGTGGGAGTCCAGAGAAGGGCCACGAAGATGACAGGAAGGCTGGAGCATGTCTTCTATGGAGACAGGCTGAGAGAACTGGGCTGATTCAGCCTGGAGAAGAGAGGGCTTCAGGGAGACCTTAGAGCAGCTTTCCAGTACCTAAAGGGGCCTTACAAGAAAGCTGGAAAGAGACATTTTACAAGGGCATGTAGTGACAGGACAAGGGGGAATTGCTTTAACTGAAATAGGGTAGATTTAGATTAGATATTAAGAAGAAATTCTTCACTGTGGAGGTGGTGAGACACTGGATCAGATTGCTCAGAGAAGCTGTGGATGCCACATCCCTGGCAGGTTTCAAGGCCAGGTTGGATGGGGCTTTGTGCAACCTGCTGTAGTGGAGGTGTCCCTGCCCATGGCAGGGGCATTGGAAGGAGATGATCTCTAAGGTACCTTCCTGGAACTACATGATCTCTAAGGTACCTTCCAAACCATTCTGTGATTTATTTTGCTGTTTCCCCTAACCTCACAAAGAGGTTTGGAAGATAATGCAAACTGTGCTGGTAGAGGGATTTAATTTAGTACAGTCTAAGGAGCTGTTTATTGATCTTTTCTAGGTGCCAGTGAATTTGTTACGTGCCGGTCGAATCTTTGTGTTTGAGCCTCCTCCTGGTGTAAAGGCAAACATGCTGAGGACTTTCAGTAGCATTCCAGTTTCTAGAATGTGCAAGGTAAGGCTGCAGTATGCGTAGATGAAAGAAAATGGGAGAATGTCTTCTTACCTTTAGATAATAAAACCTCAGCTTCTAAGATGTACATGGAATGTTGGATTTTTTTTTCTCACAGAAGTAAAGTAATGGTTGCTGCTTCTGTTGGTAGAATATGCTCAGTTTTGATAGCAATCTGGCATTAAATCTGATGTTTTCTTTTAGCAGGCTTTGATTTTTATCAGATCACTTGAGCAACAGTTTATTTATACTTATTTTTCTCTCCACTTCCTAGTCTCCCAATGAGCGTGCTCGTTTGTATTTCCTCCTTGCCTGGTTCCATGCCATTATCCAAGAGCGCTTGCGCTATGCTCCGTTAGGTTGGTCCAAGAAGTATGAATTTGGAGAATCTGATCTGAGATCTGCCTGTGACACAGTAGATACATGGCTGGATGATACAGCAAAGGCAAGTATTGTGTACTTAAGTATAAATTATTAGATTACTGAAGATCTTCAGTAAAACAGTCTGTTCTGTAAACATTTACTAAGTTCAATGAGTAGGCAGTTTAACTTAATTCTTGAATCTGATTCCTCAATCAGAGTTCATGTTAAAAGGTTTGTTTCTGCTAATTACATTGCATGTTACTTACAGGGTCGCCAAAACATTTCACCTGATAAAATCCCCTGGTCTGCATTAAAGACACTGATGGCACAGTCTATCTATGGAGGTCGTATCGATAATGAATTTGATCAGCGTTTGTTAAACACTTTCTTGGAACGTCTGTTCACTACTTTAAGTTTTGATAGCGAATTTAAACTGGCTTGTAAAGTTGATGGACACAAAGATATCCAGATGCCAGATGGAATCAGGTATCATTCTTTCCTTATCCTGATCTGTATGTACAACTTTCTGGGTTTTAATTTAAAACCCCCTACCCTAACCTGTATGCTTGTACTGGGATTTAGGTGCGTAAATATTTGTCTCTGGTGAAGAATTACCTGGTCATTTTAATAGGGGAAACCTAATGAATATTAAAACTCTTACTTACAGACGTGAAGAATTTGTCCAGTGGGTTGAGATGCTGCCAGATACACAAACCCCATCATGGCTGGGCCTACCAAATAATGCAGAGAAGGTTCTTCTAACCACACAAGGTAAAGCCAGGACTATAACAATGTCTTGCATACATTACTAGGCCACCATTAACTAAAAAGCAGAAGAGAAATATAAATCTGACTGAACAGTTGATGACTTTCCTCTCCTCCCACAACATATTTGGTTTAATTTCCCATCCTGATTCTGGAAAGCTTTATTGTTGGTTCTGGAGCCACCTACTGCTAGATAGTTCTGAATTTTAGGCCTAGACTAGGGAAAAAGAGAAGTCCTAGTTCTTGCATGTAGTAGGATGTTTTCAACTTGATGACACTGCTCTGACTAACAGTTTATTTCTTGTATTAGGCATAGATATGATCAGTAAAATGCTGAAAATGCAGATGCTAGAGGATGAGGATGATCTGGCTTATGCAGAAACTGAAAAGAAGGCAAGAACTGATTCTACTTCAGATGGTCGCCCAGCCTGGATGAGAACACTGCATACCACAGCCTCTAACTGGCTTCACCTTATCCCACAAACTCTAAACCATCTGAAGCGGACTGTGGAAAACATTAAGGTAAGAACCAGGTTTCTTCTAATGTGGGCATAGGAAGTGTGCAAGTTTTTGTGCACTGGAACCAAGTGCATTGTGATTTACAAATACTGATGAAACTGCTGGGGGGAAATGGAACCTGTACTGATGCTGATTCTGACTGCCATAGCTATGTGGAGCCCCTCTGGATTTCTTGAAATGCTCTTAAAAGTTGATTTATGTCTTGTGGGTATTATTTGAAGCAATACAATGGCAAACTATCAAGGGTATCACTTTCAAAGCTTCTCTGTGATAAGGTAGCAAGAAAGAAGTGCTTCCTGTTGTACTTTTAGCACACTGACCTCTAGTTTTGATACTGCCTCTACAGCCAGTGCACATTACATACTGCTATAATTTAGTGAGGGGAGGTAAGGCAGCAGCTTCTCTTTTAACTGGGAACAGAAGCTGCAAGGGCTGAGGGCAACTCTTGAGGTCTAGACAGTAGTATCCTAAGCTCTGACTTGGGAATAAGCTCCACAAATTAATGCGATTGTGATCGCTTAACTGCTTCTGAAGGCTTATGCTGGCATAGTAGGTGAGAACTTTTCATTGCTGACTAAAATGAACCCAGAGTTGGTTGGAAGAAGCTGCAGCAGGCAGTCTGCATTTATTGTTCAGCTAAGACTTCTACTTCCTTACTTCTCCAAGGGAGAGGAGATATTGGTTGTAAACAGTCTCCGCAATTACTTTCTGCACTGAAGTCTGCATCTTCATGTTTAATGCTTGTAGTCAGCATCACTGCTCAGCCCATCCAGGATTTTGGGGTTGCTTTTTGTAGCAGTTTTTCAGCAAGACCTTTGGTCTGTAACTTACTGTTGATGTTTTGACCATCAGGATCCTCTGTTCCGATTCTTTGAGAGAGAGGTGAAAATGGGAGCTAAGCTGCTTCAGGATGTTCGTCAGGACCTTGCAGATGTGGTTCAAGTGTGTGAAGGAAAAAAGAAACAAACCAACTATTTGCGTACACTTATAAATGAACTGGTGAAAGGTATGGTAATTCAAATTAGCACCTCCCATTGCTCTTTGCATTTTCCACTCTGTAAGTTAGAGGATGTTATGGTCATCAGCTTAAAAAAAATTGCAGGAAAGTTGGCACTGACTTCACCATTTGACACAAACAATACATTTGAGTCAAGCAATGAAATTCCAATTGGTTTGGTTTGGGATTTCAGGTTGAGGTAACAATATCTGGCTTTATATCAGCAGATAAACTTCTAAGTTGAATTCTTACTGAATGTTCAGTCTCTGAATTGTGAGTGAACAAAATTATTTATACCATAAAGTAATTCTGCTCCTAGAAAATACTCAGGTTTTCTAAAAGTCTTTTTCGGGATTGTATGTAAGTGTGGAATTTTCAGACATCTTGTTTCTAGCAATACACAGTGATCTTCTGTCTGCTTAGAACAAAAGCATCTCCTGAAGCACAGATACTTGACCATTTCAGTCAGTTACTGGAGTATATAGCTGTGTGTAACTGAAGTTGCTGGTGGTGTCTGTAACTGAACGGCTTTTTGAACAAATAATAGACCTGGAGGCCATTTGCTTTGTAATCTCTCAAAGTGATGAGAAAAATCTTTCACTTACTGAGGAGCCTCTTAAGATAGAGGCTTGTATCCTGGTCCAAGTCTTAAATGGCTATTGGAATTAAGTGTCAGAATACTGCATAATTCCAACTCGTATGTCAACAAAACCTAATTCAAATCACATTTTTCATAGGCATCTTGCCTCGGAGCTGGTCTCATTATACAGTGCCAGCTGGTATGACGGTTATTCAGTGGGTGTCTGACTTCAGCGAGCGCATTAAACAGCTGCAGAATATTTCCCAGGCAGCTGCTTCTGGTGGAGCAAAAGAACTAAAGGTATGTAGTGCTGAGTTCTTCTAGAGGTCATAGGTGGAGCTGTATAGCTACTTCATGGAGTCTTCACATCAAGGCTTCTAAATAGTTCTTCAGGAAAAACAACTTCAGTGTTCTCTGAAATGTAAATGATAGAATCATAGAATGGCTTGGGTTGGAAGGGACCTTCAAATTTCATCTAGTCCAACCCCTGTACAGTAAGCAGGGGCATCTTCAACTAGATCAGGTTGCCCAGAACCACATCCAGCCTAACCTTGAATGACTCCAGGGATGGTGCATCTACCACCTTTCTGGGCAACCTCTGCCTATGTTTCACCACCCTCACTGTAACAAATTTATTCCTTGCATCAGGCCTGATTCTCCCCTCATCTAGAATACTGTTGAGTATCTCCTCACATCATAATGGTGAGGCTGAGCAGGCTAATTGTTCGTGCAGAGGGAAACTAGTATTAAATTACAAAGGACATAGCCTTTAGAGCGAAAACCAGCTTAGCACTTAACACAGTGTTCCAGTAGCAGCAGGAAAATTGTAATGTAAAAAGGTTAAAGTAATATTTGTGATAATCATTAATTAATACTGCAGCTGATAGCCCTTTTTTATTTATATTCTTCCTCTCTCCCCACACAGAACATCCACGTATGCCTCGGTGGCCTGTTTGTACCAGAGGCATACATTACTGCTACAAGACAGTATGTTGCACAAGCAAACAGTTGGTCCCTTGAAGAACTCTGTCTTGAAGTCAATGTTACAACTACACAGAATGCAGTGCTGGATGCATGCAGTTTTGGAGTTACAGGTAAACTCAACCAGAAAGGGGTTCTTTATATAAAATATTTTCAGAAGCTTCTGGTATTAAATGTGCTATATCAGATGAAAAAGATCATATTGGAAAAGCTTTCTGAAATTGTTTAGTTAATAGGGAAGTACTTACAATGCTAATAAACCTCAAGACTTGGGCAAGTAATGTATCTAAGTGGTATTGGATAGAACATCTGCTAAAACCTCTTCTATTTTGCAGTATGAAATACCTCTCATTTAGTGGCCTTAGTCATTAAATGATACATAGGGAGACAGTTTTTGTTTGAATGTATGAAAGCTCTTAGAACTGTAAAGTGTTATTTCAATTTACAGGCCTGAAGCTTCAAGGAGCTACATGCAGTAACAACAAGCTGTCACTTTCAAATGCTATTTCAACTGTACTGCCCATTACACAGCTTCGCTGGATCAAGCAGACAAATGCTGATAAAAAAGCAAATGTTGTAAGTACTGCTAAAAACAATTTTCAAAATAACTCTTGTAATTACATATACCTAGCAATATTTTTTCCTGAAGCTTTATGAATACTTCTGTTGGGAACCACATTCTATGTTTTTTATTAACTTTCTCAGAGACAGTTGGTACTTGAATTCCAGGCTAGCAGCAAACAGACCTAGTCTTCACTAGTTCTTTCCTTTGTAGTTAGATGAAAGGAGGAGAACAGGCATCCAAAAGTAGTAATGCTGTTCGGGCCAAAAGTTGAATTTACACCTCTAAAGGTGCCTGTGCTTCATGTAGATTTATGAGGCCTGGGCTTTTTTCTCATCTTTGGAGTATAGTTATCTGAGACTAAAATCCTTCTCATAAATGCCACATTGTAGTACAGAAATTTCTTAACACTCTTCAGCTGCCTTACCTAACTCTTCTATGTTCATGTTTTTCCCCCAGGTGACTTTACCAGTTTATCTGAACTTCACTCGTGCTGATCTGATTTTCACAGTTGACTTTGAAATAGCTACCAAGGAAGACCCCCGTAGCTTCTATGAACGTGGCGTTGCGGTTCTCTGCACTGAGTGAAAATACGTGTTTTGACTAGTTAATGCTGTAAGAGTTGTCAGTCTTCTGTGTAGTATTCACCTGTACTTCTGTAACCTGATTATGTTGTCAGATGGATTTGTGTTGAGTAAACAGAAAGGGAGCAATGCACTGGAAAGCCAATAGGCTAGATTTCTTCTAAGGAAATTTGGCTGAGGTTTTTAGGTGGTATTGGGTAGATGTGGTATTTAATGGGTTGTCATATAGTAAATAAAATCTGTAGCAAGACTGTTGACTCTATTTCTGGAAATATGATTAACAGTAATTTATTTCAGTGGTCTGGAAAAAAACATACCTGTGATCTTTTCAGAGAATAAGAAGTGAGAAGTTAGTATTCAGACATACTGTTGACCACACAGCTTGACCACACAGCTGAGCAGCTGGTTCGGCCTAACCTCCAGTAACAAGAACCTTGGAATGTAAGTCTTCAGTGCAGGCAGACACAAAGCCTGACATCATGTGCTATGACATCTGGTGCCATTGCATTAATTATTTGCAAAGAACTGTCTCTTGCTTCAAGTAACATGCATTTACACAGCTGCTGAGATGCACTCAGAAGCCAGAGTATCCGAAACCAGGCTGTCTTGTCCTATTGAACACAGGGTTTTGTCTTAAGCTGCTTGTGTGACAAAACAAGTTTCCAGTTTCATATCTCATTAAGCCCAGGAGGGTAGTATTAAATGCTTGAACAAATCATTACAATGCCATTTCAGACACACACATGGGACCAACTGTTACCAAATTAGGGGAGCTGAGAGTTCTGCTAATTGCTTGCATCATTGTGTAATGGTTTGGATATTTGCTTGCTTTCTCTGATCCTAAATTAATTAGGTAAACACTTCTGCCAAGCCTGTCAGAACAATTGAGTTTACCTTTAATCAGCCACTGTAGCAGTGGCTAATATCAAGTCTTCAAAGACTATAGCTGTGTAGCTTTTCAACCTCAGAACTGAAATCTCAGGAGCTCCATCCTTCCACTGATTTCTCCTATGCAAGCAGTGACTTCCTGAACCCCCAATGAACTATTTTTTCTGTGAGAAGTGGTTCTACAGCACACACTTGTGCTGGGAGAAAAAAATCATTTTTACGTATCTCACATACTAGTTTCAGCTGATGCTTACTAGTTACTGAAACAGAATTCTTGCGCTCTACTCTCACCATACTGTTCATATAGTTAATCTCTGTAGGTTGAACTGTCCTGGCTGGTTTCATTACCTTGTAAAGAATGAATCCCAGACCAGCGCATCATGTAATCTTTGCTGCTTGTAGTTCTCATATCCCAGTTTTGAGGAACAGAGATGGGAACTACATTCAACATCCATTGTCCAAGATGAGTTTTAATCATACATAATGCTCTTGTTCTGTTTCAGCTTCCTGGAGTTGCTGCCCTTTCCACCACCAGAACTTCATAACATTCAAGCATTATACAGTAAGGAAGTAAAATCCCCTGCTAGCAGCGTGCTCTAGACACCAATTGCAAGGGAAAGTATTAGCTTAAATACGTACAAGATCTGGCTCTCAGTTGCTCAGCTGATGGTACACCTTTCAGCAACTACTTTCTTTTTATGCATACCTCAGCACCTGGGATGTGGGACCATCTTACAGCTACTATAAAAAAATCTTCAGTTAAACCAGTTCCACCTATTAGCAAGTATTGGTGATGAGAGAAGAGTGTCTTAAATATGCTTGAAGTAGCTAGAGCTTCCCAAACTATTCAGCTATCTGTATGTTAACTTGTGGCTAATCCACAGTTAGGTTCTCATACTGAATAAGCAGACTTTGAATGTACTGTCCTCTGGGGCTTCCATTTTTTTCTGCCCTCTTACTATTTTTTCCTAGTGAATTATACATTTCATTATGCTGTGTTAAAGAACTGGTTTAAGTGAAAGCCTCACTAGGCGAGGTTTGGGTTCTTGGCTGAAGTCTGAAGGTCAGTAATTCAGTTCTGTTTAGCCTCAGATAAGGTGGCTGAACACCATTCAGCAGCAGACATGGTATGACGTGCCTGACACAGGGCTTTGGCCAATACAATGTTATATTTTTGAAGCTTTCTACAAGTCTTAATTCCAGCAAGACCTGTGGCCTTGTTGCAGTGCACACACATCTACACCTGCAAGGAGGCTTTTTTGCACTTAACTTCGTAGTGTTCACTGCAGCATTCTCTGCCACTGGCAAACATCAGAGGGGAGCCACAGCAGCTGATGCCTTAAGGCAAAGGCCTCTGGTTTTTACTGTCCTACCCACTTTTTACCAAGCTGATTAAAAAAACATCTTCGTATCTCCACATAGAACAACTTTGCTTTCATCCTTATCCTCTAATAAATATGCAGCTCTTAGTGGAAGGGTGCAAGGCTAGAAGGTCAGTAATACTGTGGGTGGCTTTCCACCTTAGGAAAGAAACTCCAAGTTAGAAACAGTCATACAGAATTAATGCTTTCCCAAGTAGCTGGTACCAAGATATTTCAAGGTTGTTATCATTATGCTTTTATAAATAGTAGCTTACAGAACACAGGCTTGCACTTCTTTGTTTAAAACTTGTGCAGGTCAGGCAACATCTGCAAAAGAAATCTCTTACCAGGTGCATTATTCAGAACAGCTTGTCCAATGATTTATTCATACCTTAGAGACACAGAATTTCTTTCTTAGTTTTTCACTAGTACTCTCTGGAATGGGAACCCTTTGTTTTCTTTTAAGTAGGGACTGTTTGGCTACTGTGCCAGCAAAGTCATCTTCTAGTACGGGCTGTTGAGCACTGTTATCTGAGCTTGCAGGGAGATCTGCAGAGGCTGAAGGGTTAATACTCATCAGTAAGGAATTTTCAGGTGTCAGCCTCATGGACATAAATGCTTCTGTGGCTCTAGGCAATTCAGATGATTGCAGCTGGCTTCTTGGGAAATCCTTTTGGCAGGGAAATTCCAGAGGTGCTTTGCAGTCATTTACTGCCTGAATTTCACTCACTTTTGTTTCTGGGCAGAGCCAGTCTGGAGGTTCAGGGAAAGACTCTCCCTCTTCTGAAGTATCAGCATCCTCCAAAGGAGCTGCCTTTGGGGCACATTTTGCCCATTGTGCAACTTCTAGATTATTTAAAGTATTCGAGCTGCAGTCAGAAGGAATGGATTCATCTTCTGAATCACCATCATAAGGATCTAAAAACTAAAATAAATCTCTAAATACAGTGGGTAATTAAAAAATAAGAGGCAACATACAGTGGCCTTTAAAACCACTTTCAACATAAGTCACAGACTTGCTATGGAAGTTTTTCTGTTTGTCCACACAACCCCACCTATATACTTTTTGGATGCTACACTGAGAACAAGGCTGCTGCATTACAGCCAAACCTACCTGTAGTGCCCTGGAGCTTCTTGCTTTCTTGAGTCTCCCAGCAAGTGTGCTAGGCACAACCTATTTAAGAGAAGTTAACATAGGTTTGTAAAGCACCTTCCTACGAATTAGTAATCCAAGTAAAACCAGAGTAAATAAAAATACTAGAGAAGAGGAAGCCAGGCTGTCCCCTTGCTGAAAGATGGGGAAAATCTCTCAGTCTAACTTCTAAAGGTCTGGTAAAGTTAGCCTAAAATTGAGGGGCTGAGGAGAGCTGTGGTAAATCTTACTGTATGTAAAACATTGCTGTAAAAAGAACAATGAGTAATTGTATACTTTACCAATAGAAAAGTAAACCAAACCAGCACGTAACTAATAGTAGAAATATAGTTTATAGAGCTTTCCTCCCACTTGGGTTCCTTTTTGGTCTTTTCCATTGACATGACCTGAAACTCTTCCTTATTGGTTGGATTACTAATTTGCTGTCGCTTGGGGACTTCTATAACTAGCACAGGCAAACCAAATCCTTTCGATCAGTCTCTGTGTCACTGCTGTAACACTGAGGCTTCAGGTTTCTTTCCCCATGTGCTCAAACATGGCCTTTTTGTGAATTCATGCTTGAGACCTCATTATTCTGAAATAGTGCATTCTTGTGCTGGTTCAAAGACACAGAGACTTCCCCACAAAGCCAGTGATGAAGAAAAGCAGCTTCTGCTTCTTGAAAGAGCCCAGAAATCCCCCAGCCCTGCCCTGGCACATGCCTCAGCCCCTTGGTGAGAACAACCAGCTTTTGTCCAGGTTGGCACCTGTGCAAGCCCCTCTTCAACCCAGCCCAGCTATTGCTGTCCAGTTACGCTGGACTTCCAGCTTTGTTTCTCTCAGGAGATGACCGTGGACAAATCCAGCTTTCCCCTGTGCTTTCTGGAAGGTAAAGCAGGGGCTGGATCCTGGCAGACAGCTTCTCTAAGCCACAGAGTACAGCCATTCACATTGACTAGCAGTGATCATCGATTCTGAGGACTTGTACCCAGAAATAAAGTACTCAGTTCTCCACTGTAGAATCAGGTCTTTTTTCATCCCCATTAAACACACCGATTTGACACAACGATGTTCAGGAAGCTGCGAGTATTCCTAGGAACTCCCACAGCAACAGAGCTGCTCTCAGTCTCACCCCAAATGGACAGTCAGAAGGTAGAGGTTCTCCACTCAGAGCTGTGGAAATCCTGCTGCTCAAAGTCAACCATCAGAAACATCCCAGCTTTGCTTTAAGCACTTCTTAGCAGAGAAGGGCTCATGCTACAGTTGTCCACCCAAAACAACAGCAGCACTTTCCTGTCTCATCCCCTCAGAATCAATTTTGATACAGTTGGTAACAGTTGCAAGGACCTGGTGGGCAGAACAGCATTGTGTTTGGGCTGGTTGGGGTTTGAGGGATTTTTTTGCCCAGTTTACCGTCACAAACCCAACAACCCCAGCAACCATCCCTCAGATTGTCCCTGCTGAGACTGAAGGAAGATTTGGACACCCATGAGGGAACCTCATCACAATCAAAATGCTTTAGGGAGTCAGTTCTTACCTCCGTGCTGGATTCAGAATCGGACTCTGTACTTGACTCTACTATGCACTTCTGCTGCAGAGGAAGGGAAAGAAATGCTACTCAAGCAGAAGTTACTGCAGCTTCAGAATGAAGTCCTACTACAAACTGCAGACACTGTTCCTCCAAAGCTTTCCCATCAGAAACCAGCATGTCCTTCCAAATATCCTACGTTTGTGCTGCTGGTTGGGTTGTGTGAGTGCAACACAAGGGAAAAAAAGTTTATCTCCACACACACACACACACACACCCGCAAAAAATACAAAGTGAAGCTAGCCAGAACATGCCCTGTATCTGCTAGAAGTGGTTACTCCAAGTTTGCAAGTAACCTGCAGTGAGGTTTTGGATGTTTCTTTGCTTTTGGTGGGCCTACATCTCAGAAACGTAACTACAGGTAACTAACAGTGTGTGCTTACAGAAACCTCCCCGAAGGACAGCCCCCGAATTCCCCAGGTGGCAGCACAGAAGTGGAACAGTTTCCTCCCTCCCTTCCTGTTTCTTTGCAGGTGACACCACTTGAATTAATGCATTCACACCTGCTTTTCATGCCCTCTTTTCCAGCACAGGTAGCTGCAGGCTGAAGACAAAGTAACTAACACTATCTGAATTACATTTCAATACAGAGGTAGAGAAGCAGCAATTAGAAGAAAGTTACCATGTATTTATGTGCCAGTCTTTCTATGTAGTCTGGGCTTTTAACAGAATCCTTCATTTCCTGAGCCCCTACTAAAACAAGTAGAAGAGCACATTAGGGGAAATCTTCTCATAGATGAATTGCCTAGATAAGGTAACTCCCTTTATGCTAGAAAGGTTGGTCAGTTGTGTTCTCAATCAAAGGCAGCTTCTGTTCAAAACAAACAAGAAGCCACTGTCTTCTACCAGAACAATAACTCGATTCATTAGCTCTTCATGCAGCATGAGAAAAATACATACTTTTTTTTAAGCTCATACTCCATAAAGAGGATTTTTTTTGTTTTGTTTTAAAAGCAATCAGAAGCCTTCTGAACCCCCCAGGAGGTATTTGTACTGAAGACATCAGACCAGAGGAGTTCCAACACAAACCCATACTGAGAGTTGTCCCAGCCCCCCAATTCAGTCTCCATACCTCCTCCTCCTCCCTCACCCACCCAGGCTCTGTTACAGGGCACTCCATTCCTCCTGTACCCTCTATTGGCTGCTCAGCCCCACGCTGCTTCCACCGCCGCTGCCTCTTCTCTGGGGAGGCCATCCTGCTCCCAGCACCTTCACTTCCCAACAGCTTTATAGCCCGGCCCCACCTCCCCCCAGCCTCTCACACATGCCCTGCTCAGCTGCCTCTGCCTGGCTGCCTCCCTCGGTTGAAAATGATGGGAGTGAAGCAAGGAAAAAGAGAGGAAAGTCCCAAAGGAAAAGTGCTTCCTGCCACTGCTAGAGGCCCCGGACTGCTCTTCAACAGAGCTTGACTGCATGGAGATCTACAGCAGAAGCATCACAAACTGGCATTGCAGTGAGAATCCTCTAGTCACTACATTTCTCTGCATGTATAAAGCACATGCATACACAGACAAGCACACACACATCCACAGCTGGCTCTGCAATGCCTGGTGGCCGGAAACACACTGCTCCCCTTCTGCTCTTGAAGATTTACTTTCCGTAGCCCCATTTCAGCCATGCAAACTTGAGGCTGACAGAAGATGGTCAAAAGCCAAAGGGAAAAACACCTTCCCCAACCAGAGACAGCCAGGACAGTCACAGAGGCTTCCTCCTGCCCTTGGCTGCAGCAGAGGATCTCCCATCTGTGGGGTGGACAGTTGCAGTATGGCACACAGCACTTTTAAACATCTCCTAAACACTTAAAATCCATCATTAATGATGTGGAAGACTCAGATACCACCACCCTTATTTCCCATTACTTGTGGAGAGAAGGAACAATAGTTCTGCTGTTTTTAAACACCTGAATTGTATGTTTTCAGATTTACTACAGAACTATGAATCAGGTCCGCTTCTCACAAAGAAGCAGATCCAGTTTCACCCTTTAAAGGCCACATCTCCATTCCCTTACTTCTAACAGGAAACCAAGGAACTCTTCAAATCAAATCCCTTTTCCTCCCATTATTTTCTTCCTATCTGGCTTTCTTGCATCTTCTTGTAGAGTGCAGAAGGCACTGCTGGTTTAGATCATTTTAAAAGGAGTGTAAAAGCCTCAGTAAAGCGAGCACACCACTCTGGAGCCAGGAGTGGGTTGTTGCTTTGAAAAGGCACCAACATCAAACCCTCAGGGAGGTGACAGTGAGAGCAGCTCAGAAACTCCCTCCACCCCACTTCTGCTCTCAGCTGAGATAGGCCCTGTCATCTCCTTACCTTCTCTACCCAGGACAGGATCATCTGATGGTTATTCCCCTTCTTTGGAGTCTCCAACCACTTTCAAAACAAAACAGAGCAGCCAAAAACCTCCTCCCACCCCTGAAGTGAGCAGCTAAGGAGCTCTGTTAGTGCCTGCAGTGCCAGCTGAGTTGAGTGACCACATATGATCATCATCGTTAATCCAAACACATGCCTTAGCCTCATTACCTCCACAAAAGCCTGCCCAGATGCTTTATTGGCCACAGCTGTTGGCAACATGGTCCTGGCAACTGGGGCTCAACTGTCTGTCTGTGATGGATTGTGGGTGAAATTGTGACTGTAATTGAGACCCGGCCAAGCCTTGCACAATGAACCCACTGCCAGCACCAGCCTGGGTAGGGTCAGGCAGCTTAAAACCTGGAATCAAATGACTGAGACTCTGCTACAGGAAACCTTGGGTGAGTCGGAAGGAGGGGAATGTGTCCAGAAAGTGAGTGAGGAGGCAAAACGGGCACCAATAGGTCACTTGGGCTGCCCACTGCGAAGGGACACGGGTTCAAGCAACTGAAGTCTCGGGTAGGGTATATGCTGGGAATGGTGTGTGAATGCTCGGGCAGCAGCTTCTACCTAACAATTCTCATGACTCCATTCAATGAATGTCCTGATCTGCATCATCTGCTGCTCTGGATCTACACTTTCAAACTGGAATGGTGCAGCTGCTCCCTAGCGTTACAGTGCATGCTGACAGTATTAAGTGCATTATGTCAGTGTCTGCAAGGAATGTCTTTGCTGAGCTGGCATGACCCTCCCTTATGGATTTGCTTCTTGCAATAGCCTTCACATTTAGCTTAGCTTCATACTGTCCTGGAGCTCCTGAAGTCTGCTTCGTTGTACTGTCAGGAATGCACCTGGTGCTCTCAAGCAGAACAGGACTGATGTCTCCATGGCAGGTGAGTATGAGAACTGGCCCCACTGCATTTGAACCTGGTCCCATTTTGCTTTGCACAGTGTAGCTCCAGGAATGGTGCCTGCCATCTTTACTTGGAGTTTGATTCTTTAAAAAGCTAGGGAGTAACATGAGTGATCTGGCCACCTCTCATTACAGAGGGTGCTGGAAATAACAGTCCATATGTCAGCTGGGAGCACTTGGGAATGATGATGGTGTGTACATACTTGCTATATACGTACTTCTGTGTACATGCTTCTCTGCACAACTTATAGCAGAAAAGTAAAAATGCCTCTCCCCTCAGGGCAGTCTCAAATGCCAGATGACTTTGACACCACAGAAAGAATACCATATGGGACCAAGAGGTGCATTTTTTAATTGCTTCTTCCATTTCAGATCTGCCTCAGCATACTTCAGCTCTGACCAAAACAGTTTAGAAAATGACTGAAATCAGGTCTATTGTTCCAAACAAATGAAACACAGCAAATGCACTTTAGTTACTAACTCCAGAAGGGATTAGCATGGCAAACTCTCTGCCTCGTCCCCTGAAGAAAATGAGCAATAGTCAACACAATACAAAGATACAGCATCATTCTCAGAGGCCTCAGTAACAACCTGGGAGAGGAGGCAACAAGAATACTCCAGACATACAACAACGTATCATTCAGTACATCATCAATGAAAAAAACAACTGATTTCCTTATCTAGCTGAACCTATGCTCCTGGAAAAAAAAATAGGAAGTCTGAAGGAAGGGTGGATCATCCCAAAAGCCTTCCCTTCCCAACCCCATCAGTCAGTGCTTCCTTTAAGCTCCTAAGAGAGACAGCAATAATTGGGACTAGGTGAGGTGGGTTTTGTTATCTCAAATTGACAAGGCCTTTGTGGCTGCCTAGGTTCAGCATTGATCTACCCAGTCCTATCCACAGCAGTGATTTTGCAGCTTTAATTCTAGTACACACCTTTCACCAATGCACAAAGCCACCTCAGGATAACTTCAGAAGTCTCACACCACACTCATGACAGGACCAAGTATTGTGGGATTATTGTCATATGTCCTGGGCTAAGGACTTACACCATGACACCATACCTACTTCAGGCCACGTGAAGGGTTTTATTGGTATTTTTTCACCAGTCCCTTCTCACATGAGAAAGAACTGCTCTTGGTTCACAGATGTTAGTGTCCCACTCTCATAGCATGGCAGTTGTAAGAGTTCTCCAGAAATCCCACCGAACATGAAGGCTCGATCTCCATGGCTGAAGGGCATTCAAGCATCCAGGGCCATTTGGTTTCTGCAGTAGCTCCAGATTTCTGAGGCAGCTCATATGATTCCACTGGTCTTGATGCAAAAGCTGCTGTCTCGTTATCAGTTATTTCCATTGGTGTTTGAAAATCATTTTCCACACCCATATAAACATCACCAAAATGGGCCTTTGTAACTGGCAGGGCGGAGTTTTCAGGTTTAAGTTGTGGATCTTCTAAATGGAAAACATCTACTGCACCTTTCTGATGGTCACGAGTGCGTTTCACACTGCAGGTTGGGCGAAATGATCCCTCTTCTGGGAGGCCACAACAAACATCTAAAAGCTAAAATTAGTCCAGATGAGCAAGGTGAGCTCTGGGCTGCCAGGTCCATTTTGCAACAAAGGAATCGCTCAGAGAAATTAGGGTGGGAGGTTTCCCACAGACTTCCTGCACACATAACTCTCTGCCACAGGGGCCAGCAAAAGCAAAGCAAGAACATAACCTCAGTGGCTCTTTGCCAGGGAGACTGTCACTGGTACTGTTCAACTCCTTTTTATGTAACTTATTTCATAGCAGCCTTCCAGTATCTGAAGGGGCCTTATAAGGATACCAGAGGACTCCTCACCAGGGTCTGTAGTGACAGGACAAGGGGTAATGGGTTAAAACTTGAACAGGGGAAGTTCAAGTTAGATATAAGGAAGAAGTTCTTTACTGCAAGGGTGGTGAGGCACTTGAACAGGTTGCCCAAAGAAGTGGTAAATGCTGCACCCCTGGCATTGTCCAAGGCTAGGCTGGTGAGAGCCTTGGGCAACATGCTCTAGTGTGAGGCATCCAGGGGTTGGAACTAATGATCTTAAAGTCCTTTCCAACCCGAACTATTCTATGATTCTTTGCAACAGAAGCCTGTAACAGCTTTTTAAATACTGCTTCAGGAGAAACTAGTGAAAGTACTATTTTTTTTTTTTTTTTGCTTTTAAACCAATTATGGGCTTTTTCTCTAATAATGAAAGGAAACTTGACAAAATTATTTACAACCGGCTGTAAATAGGCAAGATAAAAATAACACAGGGAAATACATGTGGGAACCACCCCTGTGTATTTTAAAGTACTAATAATTAAATGCTTGGCTAATAGTTCAAATCCCAAGAACCCAGTATAGTACAAAGCTGAAAACCCCAAACTCCACACCCTCCTCACCAATGGAAACAGCACCTTGGTATGAAAGAACATGCATCTCTTTCTCTTCTTTAAGCTGTTGCTAAGGGCACTGTACTGTCCTCTGATACAGTTATCTCTGCTTCTCCTTGAACAGGCCATATTTTGGAGTTTTAGTCACCACTCTTTTTTTAGCCTGCGTTTTGAAAAAATATATTTAGTACAATTTGCCAGAACAAAAGCATATCTTTGCCTGAAATCGCTTGTTACATTGAAAATGCAGAACATTCAAACAAGATCTGCATAATGAAGTATCAGAAATTATAAACAAAGCTGAAATTCAGGTCACTCACTCTTTAGGATGCCCTCACTATTAAGTAAATCCTGACAGGAGTTAGATTTACGCACAGGCAAAAGAGCACCTGAAATTGCCTATTTGTCTTCTACTGTCAAATTAAGACCTCCATTAAGAATGCAAATAAGACATTTCATGGTCAACTGTAAATTAACACATCTTCATCAGCAGAACACATCATTAGCCATGACTCCTGTAACATGATTGTTTATGTGCGGGCATTTCTAATAGCACATTCCAGAGACATCTTTGTTCCCAGACCCCTCTCATTCAGCATTTACCCATGTATTTTTTTGCTTCCTTCCTCACCACCTTTGGAAATCCATCAGGTTCTACTCCCATTTCTAGGACAAAGGAAGCTATTTTCTGCTGGCATCTGAAATTCAAACTGCATAGCATGCAAAAGGTGGAAGCTTTTCACTACAGCAATAGGGCACCAGCACTCCTGCTCCTAAGGCTGCAAAACCCAAACCACATACATATGGAGCACGGTTCCTTCCCAAGAGAGCAGCAGAATCAAGTACTTCTGAGTTCAGTAACAAAACGACTGTGGCCAATAGGAAAACACTCTGACGAGCTGCATTGAAACATCTGACCACCAGCAGTTTAAGCTCTAAGCCAGGAGGCAAACAGAAAGCAGGACACCAACCTGTGCCAGGTTTTACTGCAATCAGTTACTCAGTGGCTGGCTCCACTGTCCTGCAGCCCAAGAAAGGAGAAACATGTTTTAATGTCAGCACTTGACCCTTTGCTGAACTATGCTGTGCATTCCAGCTTAGCAGTTGTGGTATTGTAAGCCCCCAGCAGGACTAAAGAAGCCCAAGAACAGAGGAGGCTGGTATGAGAGCACGTAGCCTTTCCTGAACTCTGCCATGGTGTCTCAAGGCTTTCATCTCCTGTTACACCAGTACAGGATGCAACAAGACCACGAATCCCTACAACAGGTAGCTGAGCAAGAGAATTTTTGAGAAGTGCCATGACTTCCAAAAATGTGTTTCAGGAAAAAAATGGCAGATGAGAGAACACCACACTCCATGCCAAAGCACAACTGTCCTGGCTTCCAGCACCAGCAGTCATTTTTCTCCTTAGTAGGTGGTGCAGTGCTGTGGTTTTGACTTCCAGTCTGGGAACAGCACTGCTAACACCAATGGTTTCAGTTGCTGCTCAGTAACAGGGTCTGACCAAGAACTTTCCGAGTCTTGTACTCTGCCAGGGAGGAAGGAAAGCCAGGAGGAAGCAAACACCTGACCCAAACTGACCAGAGAGGTATTCCATACCACAGCATGTCATGCCCATTAGATAAACTGGGAGCAGTTACCCAGAAGAGTTACATCACTGCTCAGTTGGTATCGGGTGGTGAGCAGTTGCGTTCTCCCCCCTTGTTATTATTGATGGCAGCAGCAGTGGTTTGTGTTTTTTCTCAGTTACTGGACAACCCTCAACCCATGGGAGCTACATTCTTTAGATTCTCCTCCCCATCCCTCTCAGGGCTGGGGTACTGAGCAGCTGCACAGCTGTGTTGCTAGTTAACAGCCCCCTGTCATGTTTTCTCTGCAAGATCTAGTCTAACCACCACCTGTAAGGCAGGAACAAGTCAAACACCAGTATGTTCTCATTGAATAACCTTCAAGTTTTACCTGAACTTCTAAGAGATACACTTTCATGAGAGGTGAAGAC
This sequence comes from Forpus xanthops, assembly GCA_032466535.1. NCBI lineage: Eukaryota > Metazoa > Chordata > Aves > Psittaciformes > Psittacidae > Forpus > Forpus xanthops. The sequence goes on from JASSUY010008975.1 coordinate 21,761, forward strand.
CTGAATCAGACTTGTGCCATCACTTCACTAACCAGCTGTAAGTCTGTCCTTGGCATGTTTTCTCACTGTGGATTTTGTTATCTGGAAGTACTGATTGGGAGGTATGAAGTATTTTACACATTATAAAAGAACTTGCGGAATAGGTCTGTTTACAAGTCACATATATCTTTAAAATCCACCCACTTGTTTTGGTACAGTGCTTCTGAAGGATTTTTACCAGCAAGGCCTCGGAAGTATTACCTAAAGCAGGCTGAACTCCAACATCCTGAGAGTCTTCAGCAAGATGGAAGCTCTTACCATCAAAGCACAAGCCAGTACTTCTCTTAATCACCCAGGAGAGAACATGTTTTGTTGCCACACCCATTGCTATAGCAACAGTGCTACAGCACAAGGAGGCCATGGAACACATGCGTGACAACCCACTTTAGGGAGGTGAGTTTGTAACTGAGTGGGGTTAAGTACACTGCACTTGGCCCCAGGCAGGGGCATGGGGGAGCCACAGCTCCAGCCATGTTGTGACCTTGCTTCAAGCCTTTCCTGGCACAGAAAGCACACATCTCTGCTGCAGTCTTTGAAACACGCCTCCTCTGAAGACGTTCTGGACACTTTACAACACAGAACAAGTGTGGAACACATACCACGCGTTTAGTGAGCTGTGAATTCTAACTCTTTTGCAAACATGATGAGGCAATTGCTTGTCACCAAGAGCTCAAACTATCTTTGACACATATTTTGGGCACATAAAGCACTGATAACTGTGGGAATCAATTTCTGGTGGTTTTTCACCCCAGAAACCTCCAAGTAGAGCTTTCAAAAACACAGATACCAAGTGAAATGCAAGAGGCCCCAATTTCTTCTCCATTCCTACAGCATCTCCTTCTCAAGAGGGATCTGATCCAAGGCAAGTGTGGTCTTCACCACCACAGAAAATCTCCAAGCAGAGCTGAGGATCTAAGCAAAAAAACAAATGGCCCAAAACCAACCAACCCACTCAGAAGCCTTTACAGATTTTAGGCCTTTGGAAATAGGTTAAGCAGTACTAGTAGTGAAGCACTCTATTTTCATATCCAGTCCCTTAATTTACCTCAAAGGAGTAACTCAGCATTAGTTGCAAATATGTCAGCACATCAGTATAGTAAGCTGGCACAAAAACTCATCGGGTTGAAGAGCACACATACTCCATCAAACTAGTGTCAGTATATCCACTCCCCAGTGTGCACAAAACCCAAATTAGGACTCCCCATCCCCAGAGCAGTGCTGCTTTAACAGCTTTTAGCCTGCAGCAAGCCATAGGTTATAGATACCTGCAGGACAGCACCATAACCAGATGCAGCTGGCTTTTTAACCTTATTACAACAAAACCCCAAATCCTATTGATACACCTTTGTAACATGAATCACATGAAATATATGAGGGCACCAGGAAGCTACATTATTACCTGTCAGAGAACCAGACAGGATGCTAAGAACCTGCCCCCACCCCTTCCCTCAAGTTCACTGAACTTTAAGTTTTCTGAATACCCAAAGCACTGAAGACAATCTGACCTGTAGGAAGCAGGTCATAGGCAGAGTAAGTTGCTGGAATTTGATACTAAGAACTCCATTTCCTTTTACAATTTCTCCTTTTAAGACAATGGTAGAAGTATGTAAGGACACACAACGTTTTTTTTGAAAGCCTGTGCTATGTAGTATTCAGCATGGAACACCATTATCTCAGTACAACACCAGCAGCCACGCCTTATGAGCCTAGCTCCACATGTGGAGCCACTGAAAAACTGCCAGAATATCAACAAGTTGAGGCAAACTATCACTTCTTCAGAGATTAGAACAAGCTAAGATAAATTAAGAACTGCACTTTTCTGTAGCACCGCTTTCCAGTGGCATTGCAGCATTACAGGTTTAACTCCCACTTTTAACAAACAAGTCTGGGACATGACTCATTCTTAACACTTTTATTTTTACAGTTCTAGGTTTGAACTGCACATGCAGAGTTGCATAAGTCACAACAGAGATTTACAGTGGCTTCTATTCTATGGTAGAGTGCAATCCAGAATCCTGAACAGTATAAAAAACAACTTTAAACATCAAGACCTTGTTAGGAGCAAAAAGGTTAAAGCTTCCCCAAATATTTCAGCTCTCCTAGATACCTAGTTACTAGGTACTGCATGTTAGGTTTAGAGTTGGAGAGCTGTGTAACACAAAACAAACTGAGAACATTCTGGTGTCATACTGCCTTTGTTACCTCTTTCCTGTATTTCTGGCAATTAAGAATAAGTCAAAAACCCTGCCACCTGCAACCAGCTAATAGAGACAAAAATAACTACTCCTTACTTGCCTGTTTAGGGTTGTACAGTGTTAAAGAAAATATTCCCTCAATGGCATTTGTATCTCACATCAGCTGAAAAAGCAATGTAACAAAAATAAAGGTATAACATCTTTGAAAATAAATATAAGAGGGAATGCAGACAAAGTGTCTAAGATTTTTTTTTTGGCAGGTAACATTCATAATATACAAAATATAACTTATTCGTATTAGCCAAAGAAACATTCACGACTTCCTGCGAACTTGTTTAATCCACCTCCTCCATGCGTGATGTGTCATCGTCTCCTTCAAGAGGCGGCATCTCCTCGGTAACTGCTGGACTAGCTTCTTCTGCAGCAGTATCATCTTCATCAATGCCTGTGCAGGAGAAAACATACATTAATGCCTAGGTGAGGAAGCAAACACTCTTTCCTCTGCACAACTTGAACTATTTAGAGGGCTCCTCCTTTCCCACAAGCATCAAAATGATCTCTTGACAGTCAGTGCCCTCCAAAGGCCCAGCATTCAAAGAGAAGGCACATTTGTAACTTACCCAGGCCAAGTTTAATCATCCTGTAGATACGGTTGGCATGTGTCTGAGGATCTTCTAAGCTGAAGCCAGAGGACAGAAGTGCTGTCTCATACAGCAAGATGACAAGATCCTTTACAGACTTGTCATTCTTATCAGCTTCTGCCTTTTGCCTCAGAGTTTCAATGATGGAATGATCAGGATTAATCTCCAGGTGCTTCTTTGCTGCCATGTATCCCATTGTGGAATTGTCTCGTAATGCTTGTGCCTTCATGATCCTCTCCATGTTGGCAGTCCAGCCATATGTACTTGTTACAATACAGCATGGAGAAGTAACTAAACGGTTGGACACAACCACCTAGGAAGTGCAAAGCACACATACGTAATTTAGTATATGAACACGTTTACTATCCCCTCCTGATTTAACTGAAGTTCAACTACAAAATACAGGTGCAGGTCGTGTAAGACCAGAGACTCATGGGACAAAGCAGAATATGCAATACTAATTAAACAGAACCACCTAGCTTCATTTAAAAAAAAAAAAAACTTATCTAATATGGCATCTTGCACAGATTACTCTCCTTCAGAAGGGCTTTCACTGCAGCAAACCAATTTTAGACCATAAACTTACTACATATAGACAAACTAAGTATTATTACCTTTTCTACTTTCTTTTCAAGGATATCTTTCATTATTTTGCAGAGATTTTCAAACTTGGCTTTCTTTTCCTCCTGCTTCTTTTTCTCTTCCTCATCCTCTGGAAGCTCCAAACCCTCTTTTGTTACAGAAACAAGGGTCTTGCCTTCAAATTCCTTCAGCTGCTGCACACAGTACTCATCAATAGGTTCAATCATGTAGATCACTTCCAGGCCATGCTTGCGAAGGCGCTCCACAAAAGCGGAGTTAGCCACCTGATCTTTTGTCTCACCTGTACACAATGAGAAAGCCACATTTATGGTCCAAGCCTCAACACTGTAACATAGCAGCTTATTCCCTAGAGCCTATGCCACGTTATTTTCAAGTGATGCCCAGAACCAGGGAAAAAGGGGGACACAAAAACCAGTATCACAGCCTACTGTAAAGATAAAGATTAAGCTTGCCTGTAGAGACTCAAGACTTTCAAACAGACACCAACAGCCTGTAATACACTTCCCTTCTGGTTTGAAAGTCAGCAAGATTTCCTGGAATGCCAGGCAGAGGTGTTTCCAGTTTCTGCCGAGGAACAATCTAAGGAGCCCTGTACAGCAAAAACTTTGAAAAAAATATCTGATGCCCAAATAATTAAGTGGGTTGAACCTGAAGTCTTAAGAATTTAGACTCATAACTGTTAATAACTAAAACCTGAACAAAATGATCTTAAAGACCCCTTGAAGACTCTGGAAGCATACTTTAGAAAGTTTGCTCAGGAGTAAAAGGTAACTAAACTAGCTGTACAAAGGGCACCATATTATCTGTAGCTAATTCTGCTGTCTTCATAGACATAGTACCATATTTAAGGTCCACTGACTAGCAGAACAAATAAGCACATCCTGCAAGAGGTGCCATTTTTTTTTTCCTCATTTTTCTACTCCCAAAATAAAACAATTTGTTACCAACTCACCAGTGATGTAGTAGACGTGTTTCTGGTTTTCCTTCATCCGAGTGCAGTAGTCCTTCAGAGAAACCATTTCATCTCCAGATGCAGATGTGTAATACCTCAGCAATTCTGACAGCTTCTTGCGGTTCTGGGAGTCTTCATGTATGCCAAGCTACAGATGAAAATTAACAAAAACTACTGACTCCTTCGAACAAACACTAAACTGTTGTCAGCTAGCATTAGCTAACAACTAACAGTTTTATGAAACAAAAGAGCTACTACAAACCTTGATATTCTTGGAGAACTGCTCATAAAACTTCTTGTAATTCTCCTTATCCTCAGCCAACTCAGTGAAGAGTTCCAAGCACTTCTTCACTAAGTTCTTCCGGATCACTTTGAGGATTTTACTCTGCTGCAGCATTTCACGAGAAATATTCAAAGGTAAATCCTCAGAGTCCACCACACCTCTCATGAAATCTGGAAGATTACAGAGTTACAGTGAGAATCAAGCATTGTAGACAGCGAGTACTGTAGGTGTCGAAGAATCCAAAAATTAACTTTCACCATCTTAGTGGCTCTTTCAAAATAATGAATTGGTTTCTAGTTTTAGAGAACATCAAGCAGTACTTTCAAATCCTATCGGGTTCCTAACAGGAACAGCAAGAATGATAAACACTTCCTCTGACAGTGTGGGGAACACATTCCTCAAAAATATACTCACTCAGATATTCAGGGATCAGCTCCTCACAGTTGTCCATGATGAAAACTCTGCGTACATAGAGCTTGATGTTATTCTTCTTCTTCCTGTTTTCAAACAGATCAAAGGGTGCACGCCGTGGAACAAAGAGGAGAGCTCTGAATTCTAACTGCCCTTCCACAGAGAAATGCTGTGAGGAAACAATGTCAGCATTTTAGTCTATTTGTACTGCTTTCACTGCATGCCCATTTAACTCTTTCAAATGCAAAAGTGAAACAGCAACTAATAAGATACCACAGAGTAACGACAACAGACAAAACATGGGTCAGAAACGAGCACTTTCTCCAGTCCAACATATCGAAGTACTATTCAATTGTTACGATTCAGCAATGAGCTTTTTCAAAACTGCACTATAAACTTGTGTAACTTCACCTGCAGTTATCTGAACTCTGCTCTGAGTTTTTTTCAATTAAACTTCGTAACACAAGCTACAAACTAGCAAGGCAGACTAAGTTTTATTAAACACTAATTTGATAAAGAATGTGAACAGTCTTAACAGTGGCCAAAATATTTGTAGCACAAGGTCTCTCACATACTATCACTCCAAATGCAAAGCAACCTATCAGAGTAAGATGTGAGACAATACATCAGCATCACAGCTCAACAGCACCTTTACTGATATTCAAGCTTTAGCAGCAAACAGAACTGCACCTCAAAACTGACAAGGACTTACTTTGACAGCCAAGTGATCTTCCCAGTCATTTGTTAGACTCTTGTAGAACTCGCCATATTCTTCATTGGTTATGTCATCTGGATTCCTGGTCCAAATCGGCTTGGTCTTGTTCAACTCCTCATGGTCAATGTACTTCTCCTTGATCTTCTTTTTCTTCTTCTTGTCTCCATCCTTCTTTTCTTCTTCTTCATCAGAACCAACATCCTCTATTTCTGGTTTATCTTCTGTCTTTTCCTCCTTCTCTTCTTTTTCCTCTTCCTTTTCCTCAGCCTCATCATCGCTCACTTCCTTATCACGTTCCTTTTCCACCTGCAAAGAAATTATTGGTTTACTGTAAACCCCCAGAACTTAGATCACCATCAGCCCTGAAGCATCCCTTATAGTCTCAAAGCTAGAAACTAAAATGGCATCAATTTCCCTCTTACATTCAACTGAAGACCTGCATTCTGGGGACCAGGTTAAAGAGTATTTCAGTTTTCATGTAACTGCATTATAAACAGTTCAAGCTGTGTAGTGTTATTAGGCTCTGTTACCACTGAAGCTGTTAAATTAGCAGCTTTGTAAAACATGTTTCAGTTCTGTTTTTTATTTAAACTTAATAATTCTGTAATTAATGATTCTGTAAAACTGACTTCTGTTAACGAAATTTTAATGCTACATTTATGCAACATCTATGAATCTGCTTTACAGACTATTCTCCCGTTTAAAAAAATCCACTTGCTCTAAGCTGGCGATACTTAGCTTTCCAAGCTAGATACGTACAAACAGTGTAATAGGATAGCCGATGAACTGGGAATGTTTCTTCACAATTTCTTTGATTCGTCGTTCTTCCAAGTATTCAGTCTGATCTTCCTTCAGATGCAAAATGACTTTTGTCCCACGGCCCAAAGGCTCACCTAGAATGGAGTTTACATGCTTTACTTGTGCAGCAGATAAGACATCGTAAAAATGTGTTGTTCGTTAAATAAGCACTGCTCGGATCAACAGATTTCTGCACCAGAGGAAAAATATAAGCCTCTGTGTACAGAACAGCCTCACTGAACCCAGCATGTACTTTGATAAGCTTGCATGGTTTACAGTAGTTCTAAAAGTCAACCAGTATTTTCATATGCAAAGCTCTGAATATTTAAGACTTTATTATAAATCACCTTACTATAGCTCACTTACACATTCCCTGGTTTATCAAAATCAGTACCCTAACTGGAACAGCGAGAACAGCTGCATGTGTGCTTTGATGTGACAGGTAACTAGCTTTACAACCCATCTGATGATGGTTTTGTCTTCTTCAATGCGCTAAGTATCTGAATGACAAGAAGCTTCAGAAAGCTGCCTGAAGGAGAAATACTTAACACTCACCATTATCAAGCCTGACAGTGAAAGATCCTCCAGCTGATGACTCCCAAGCATACTGCTCATCATCATTGTGCTTGGTGATCACTGTCACTTTTTCTGCAACCAGGTAAGCAGAGTAGAAGCCAACACCAAACTGACCAATCATGGATATATCAGCCCCTGCCTGCAGTGCTTCCATGAATGCCTTGGTACCAGACTTGGCAATTGTACCAAGGTTGTTGACCAGGTCAGCTTTGGTCATCCCAATGCCTGTATCAACAATGGTCAGAGTGCGATCATGCTTGTTCGGAATCAGGTTAATTTTCAGGTCTTTTCCAGAATCCAGCTTGCTTGGGTCAGTCAAGCTCTCATACCTTATCTTGTCCAGAGCCTGTAAAAGAAGTAAGAGCCTTTAGCATTCCCGAACTACAAAAAAATCCAGTATTCCTTACTGATATATAGCCTACCAAGAGTCTACACTTACATCTGATGAATTGGAAATCAGCTCCCTCAGAAAAATTTCCTTATTGGAGTAAAAAGTGTTGATGATCAGAGACATCAACTGAGCAATCTCAGCCTGGAATGCAAAGGTCTCCACCTCCTCCTCCATTGGTTGGTCTTGAGTCTGCACAGCTTCCGGCATCTGTAAGGAGAACAGAAGTTGAAATACCATCCACAGCAGCTTGGTGCACATAACCTTTTTCCAAGCAGCGCAACGGAATTCAGTGGTAAATGCATTCAGGTGCTATTTCAAACACAGCACCATAGTAACACCAAGAAAAATACCTAAACCTTCTTTCTCACGAGCAAAAAATTTAGAAAGTTTAAGACATGTAGGAAATTAAATGCGAGACTTTAACTACGCATTTATACCGTCCTGGTGCACAGGTTTTTGCCTCACCTCCATTAGTCTGGAAAGTAACACTTAACATGTAACTCTTACTTCCCCTCATTACAGAACAAATATAGATGGCAAAAAAAAAATAAACTGATCAGAGTCCTGCATTTCAGAAGCTAGCACCTTCCTTTTCTCTTACCCACCTCGTATTCTGTTCACACAACTTTTAAGATACAAACCCTATCCACACAATTTGAGTACCCACAGGCGACAGCCAAGCTCAACTACCTCGTTCTACGCAGAATATCGGAACTGGACCTGCTACCTAGGCTGCTCTCTGTACGAGACAGAACTCAGGAACGCCAAAATAAACGCAAACCCGAGGTCCTCTCCAACCCCAACCCGACTCTAATCTTTTACAGCACTGCAATAAAACCAGGAAACAATAAGCTACTACAGCAGGCTCCGACACCGCGGTGCTCTTCAGGCGATTCCTACTTAAGCCCACGGGCGGCAGGAGCTCCCACGCGCCGACGCGCAGCGCCCCCTGCAGGCGCTCAGCGGAACCATGAAAGGTTCTAGAAACTGCCAGAGCCTTCCCCGCCCCCAACCCCTCCCGCGCTCAAAGCGCGCCGCCGAGCGGCCCCTTCCCCGCCCGCCTCAGCCTCACTTCCCTGCGGACCGCCCGCCGCAGCCTTCCCCCCCAGTACTCATTCATTGACGGGAACGCTCCCTCGCCGCCCAACCCACCCTCACTGCACAGCAAAGCGGGCCCGGGTCACTACCCCCCCATGCTTCAAAGGATAAACTACTCCTACCTGAGCTCCCCTGCAGCTAACCGTCTGCTTCACCAGTCATTCCCACCCCCACACCGCGAGCGGAAGATGGACCGTTCTCCTTCTCCCCCCCCCCCCATGCGCCATTTTTAACTCACCACTTAACTGTAAGGACAGAAATGCTCGAAATATCACATCAGGCTTTACAGAAACCATCCATCAACCCCTTCCAACCATACCCCGACTACGAGCCCCAAAAAACTTCTAAACCCATTTCACTCATAATGAGCGCTAAAAAAAAACGGTATTAGAAAGCGTCCTACACCACGCGGTCGCCTGCATCGCCCAACCCTACATTCCCAACACGCGCGTTAGCATCCGCAACGAGCAGAATCTGGAAAGAAACCGCTCCCTCAGCAAAACCATCCCCCTATATAACCGACTAACACCGCAGCCTCCCCACTGCTCACCTTGGCAGGCGAGAAAGGCTGCTGGTCTCCTCAGTGAAACACCAAACACGCGTACACCCCCAGAAATGCCTCCACCAGTGTGCGCGTCCCACCGCCCGCTTGGTTTATATACGCCGGGCTCCGCCTCCTTCCAGAACCATCGGGAACCTTCACTGCCACGGACGGGGGAGGGGGCGGTGCTGCCGGCGGGGGGTGGCCGTGGGTAGGGCGGAGACCTCCGGACACGCCCCTGCGGGGCGGGGCTAAGGAGCTCGCAGCCAATTGGAGCCGTCCGTGGACGGCCCCTGCCGGTGGGCGGGTCTCGCGCAGGCGTCACCCTCCTGGCGGGGCGGCTTTGCGCATGGGCAGGAGGATGAATGAGCAGCTCGGTTCCCGCCCGGGGGGCGGGGAGGGCGCATGCGGAGTGGCCGCTTATGGTGGCCCTGGGGGAGCGGCGGTGACGTCACCCGGTGGCCATCGCCTCTCCGAACGTCCTAGAAGCGGGCGGTGCTGCGCCGCCGCCTGTGTGCCCTTCCCCCGCGGCGCTCTGGGAAGGTCCTGGAAAGCGCTCGGTCGCGCCCGCAGGGAGAAGGGCCCAGAACCGGAGTGTGGGGCGGCACCCGCAGTGGCCGGGCCGGGTTCCGGTTGGGTTAGTGGGGCTAGGCAGCTCCCCCCAGGCCGCTTGTGCAGGTGTTGCGGCTGTGGTGGGGGGCCG
>JASSUY010008976.1:0-11829 GCA_032466535.1 Forpus xanthops
TTAAACTTCATGAGGTTGGCATCAGCCCACCTCACAAGCATGTCAAGGTCCCTCTGGATGGCATTCCTTCCCTCCAGAGTATCAACTGAACCATAGAGCTTGGTGTCATAAGCGAACTTGCTGAGGGCGCACTCAATCCCACTGTCCATCTCACCAACAAAGATGTTGAACAAGACTGGTCCCAACACCAATCCCTGAGGGACACCCTTGGTTAATGATCTCCAGCTGGACATTGAGCCATTGACCACAACTCCTTGCATGAGGCCATTCAGCCAGTTCTTTATTCACTGAATGGTCCACCTATCAAATTGATGTCCCTCCAACTTAGTGACAAGGATGCCATGTGAGACACTGTCAAATGCGTTGCATAAGTCCAGGTAGATGACATCAACTGCTCTACTCCTGTCCATCAGCTCCATAGCCCCATCATAGAAGGCCACCAGATTGGTCAGGCAGGATTTCCCCTTAGTGAAGCCATGCTAGCTGTCATCAAGGACCTTGTTGTTTTTCATGTGCCTCAGCATGACTTCCAGGACAATTCATTCCAAGATTTTGCCAGGCACAGAGGTGAGGCTGACAGGTTTGTAGTTCCCTGGCTCATCCATTTTCCCTTTCTTGAAAATGGGGGTTATAGTTCCCTTTTTCCAGTCATCGGGAACTTCTCCTGACTGCCATGATTTGATGGACAGTGGCATAGGAATTTCATTTGTCAGCTCCTTCAGGAACTATAGATAGATTTCATCAGGTCCCATGGACTTGTATATGTTCAGGTTCCTAAGATGGTCTTGAACCAGATCCTCTCCTACAGTGGGCCCAGGGTCTTCATTCTCACTGTCCCTGCATCTGCCTTCCAAGACTTGGGTGGCATAGTCAGAGCATTTGCCAGTTAAGACTGAGGCAAAGAAGTCATTAAGAACCTCAGCCTTCTCTAAGTCCAGGGTAGCAAGTTCTCCTGATCACTTCTGGAGAGGGCCCACGTTGTCCTTATCCTGTTGTTTTTTTTTTTTTTGCAGTGTACCTATAGAATCCCTTCCTGTTATCCTTAACATCCTTAGTCAAGTTTAATTCTAACTGGGCCTTAGCATTCCTAACCTGGTCCCTAGCTTCCCAGACAACATCTCTGTATTCTTCCCAGGCTGCCTGTCCTTGCTTCTACCTTTTATAAGCCTCTTTTTTCCTTTGAATTTTCCTCAGCAGCTCCTTATCCATCCAAGGAGGTTTCCTGGCCCTCCTGCAGCACTTCCTTCTATTAGGAATGTATCTGTCCTGAGCTTGAAGCAGGTGATCCTTGAATCTCAACCAGCATTCTTGGGGCCCCCTGCCCTCTAGGGCTATACCAAATGGAATCTTACTGAGAAGGTTCCTGAAGAGGCCAAAGTGAGTTCTGTTGAAGACCAGGGCAGTGAGCTTGCTGCAAGCCCTTTTCACTATCCTGGGGACATGTTTGGTTGCATTTTATTAGAGAACTTACCTAAGCAAGGCTTGTTTGGTTACATTCAGAAGCCAGTTCTGACAACTAAAATACAAATAATTTCACTGAAATTAATTGAGTTACACAGTTTGAAAGTTCCAAGAATATGAATTTAAATTCTGATAAAATTTCAGGATTATTGAGACTGTTACAGATTAAGTTTTTGTCCCACTGATTCATCCTGCATATAGTTTCTCTTAATGCATGAGTAACTATAAAACCTCAGGAAATAAAAGAAGGAAGACAGAATGCTACTTTAACCTACTGATTCAGAGGAGGTGTCTGTATTATTTTCCTATGCATCAGTAAAACAACATTAAAATAACTAAAATGTACAGACTTTTAGCTGGGGAATACTCATAATAAGTGTAACACCTGTTAAAGCTGTGGAAATGAACTAAGTTTAGTTTATATACTGGTAAATACCATTCATGAAAGCAGGGGAAAGACAACCCTCTCTCCAACCTAAACACCAAGAATCTAAAATAAAAATCATACAGGATTTTTTTTCTGTTTTGCTCTTGTTCTGTCAATTTCTTTCCTGTCATATATTGCATATATTTATTACACAAATGGAGATTTCATCTCCATTTGGAGTAGGCATCTCACCCTTTTTTCTACAACTGAAGCGTACAAACTCAATTTGATTTTTTAACATCTGCTTCAAATACGTATTTGCTGCATTCTGCAAATGTATTTACTGGTACTGCTGGCTCTTATCAGTTTTCAGTCTCAGAAAGTTATTATTATGGACAAGAAAAACTCTGGAACATGAAAGAAAGCAGATCAAAACATCTAAATTCATCAATAGGAGAAGAGAGGACAAACTGCTATTGGAATGCAAGGGAAAAGGTAAATCCAGAGAAAAAAAAAAAAGATGGTTTGAATGCTTTCCTATATAATTAATTTGATTTGGAATATCAGTAGAAAAAGTCCCCCAAGTGGTGGTTATTAACAAGTCATCATCTCACATACTTTTACACATGCACACATAAGATCACTAAACAAAATAACTTCTACTTTAAAAATTATGTGCCAAATTTGGAAATGTAACTCAATCCAGTGGGAAAGTAAGCATCCTTCACCCCTTGCCCCAACTCAAGGAAGTGCAGTTTAGCAATAACTTAGCAGCTTTTTTGGATTAAATATTTTGGTGGGGCATAACACACCTCCAGTAGACAGCCGCAGCCTTTTCTTTAAGTCCACTGTATCTACCCGACAGAATGATTGGCAGTTATTTGAGCAAATCTAGGATTCAAGAAGCTACAGAAAATGGGCATTCACATAAGCTAGCAGATATCCCACTCATTGTGACAGTCTTGAGGCTTGAGTACGTCATGGTTTCAGGCGTACTGAGGAGAAATTTTGCTGTGTGCATGTGCTTTTGGTTATGTTAATTACAACAAACTAACAGGAAGTGTCCTCTTGTAGTGTATGACAAGAGATGTGTATGACATGTATATCACATGGATGACAAGAACAGAAGAAACACAATGTTGCCAGGAACTGGTTTGTTATTTATCTGTCTACATCCCCATAACTCACTCAACTCAGAAATGCCATTCGCAAACAGACCATTGAATAGCATCTGGAGAAAAGACAGAAAACACAATTCTCAATGCCACCTTTACATCTTCATTCAGCAAGTCTCATGTACGACTGAAGTCTGCTCATAATTTTTGGCAGTTTTGGAGAATGAAGCAGAGCAGACAAAGGTAAAAGGCTTAGAAATTGCCTTGAAGTGAAAGGGCAGTTTATAGGTAGAATAATGCTGTTTTCAGTGCAGTGATAGGACAAGGAGTAACAGGTTCAAACTTAAACGGGATGTTTAGATTGGATATGAGGAAGAAGTTCTTTACTATGAGAGTGGTGAAGCACTGGAATGGATTGCCCAAGGAAGTTGTGAATACTGCATCCCTGGTAGTGTTCAAGGCAAGATTGGACAAAGCCTTGGGTAATATGGTTTTAGTGTGAGATGTGTCTGCCCATGCCAGGGGGGTTGGAATTTGATTATCTTAAGGTCCTTTCCAACCCTAATTATCCTATGATCTGTATTCTGTACACCTGAAACCATGCCCAGCTTGAGATTAGAGATCATGGACTTGAAAAAATATCAAAAAAAAACCAAACAAACCCCCAAACAAAACAACTCAGCGTACATATCCTACTAACAGAACTGTTCTCACTTCAAGAAGACAGGTGTACTCCAGTGAGTGCTCTTGACAGTATACTTTATCCCATGCCTTTGCTTCCATGAGTTTCCCTTAGCATAAGCAGAAGATTGGAATTCTTCACATGTAGGAGGAATATCAGTAGTGAAACTGCTTTTGTTTTCCTTCTGGATTTCTAGCATTATAGAAAAAAACCTGTTAGGATTTTTAACAGTTCTCTGTAGCAGAAAAGACCCTGCAGCTTCTCTTTAACGAAAGAACATCTGACATGAGTAAGTGTTGGGGTGGACACAAGAAAAATGGAATATCATTAGTTTTTAATTTTGTGCAGTATGGAATATTAGAACAGCACATTCCCCATTTGTTCTTGCCTTTGTGTTAGAGGGATCACTCTCAAGGTTAACACTCCTGCACAGGACAGACAATGGCCTACTTTTTGTTTCACCATGCCGTGTGTAGACTGCACAATTATTTTGTTCATTCAGGGGCAAGGAGGGGTTACTCAGTGTAAAATACTGAATTGTGAATCCTTTTTTTGAAAGCAGACAGGAAGGAAGATTGACAAAACCAAGATTCTCACCTGTCTAACTGCTTTTTCTATGACACATGTCTTTGGGAAAATGAAATGTACTTATGTGTTGTCATGTCACCTTAAATTTTGGTGACTGAAGTATCATAAATGACTTCCCTGAAGTACATAAAAAACAGCAGGAACAGTAAAAGTAGCTAGTGAATACTTTGGATATTCAGCACAATTTAGACTCCATGAAATACAGATTTTTTCAGTACAACTTATCCACAGCCATAACATGCTGATACTTACAACAATACATTTGATTATTTCAGAGCATTGTGTCAAGAAAAGAATAAAAAAAAAATCGGGAAATCTGACAGCAGAGTGGATGGTGGCTGCTTTTCATGTTTTGGCTGCTCTCCACTACCTTCATTACTCAGCTCAATGGGGTGCAAGATCAAGAAAGTCTGCTTCTACCTCTAGTCCAGGGCACCATAACTCTAGCAGGGTGCAGTGCTCTTAGGGAAGCATGTGAATTGGAATCATAAATTACAACCCCTCTTCCACATAATAGCACTATTCTTCCAGAAGTCGATACCAAGGAGGAGTTAGAGAAAGCAGAAGAAGGGACAAAAACATGGACAGCGCAGTAATGAATAACAATTTTGTTTTAAAACTGTGTAAAACCAGCCTACTTTCATTTATTGTCTTCTTAACATGCACAGTTTGACTTCTCTCATATTCATGTACTTTTGCCAATATCAACTTATTTCCACTGAAACAGTACAATACCTTTGTTGTACTGCTTCTAATGTGTAATTTATTTTGGCGAGAATAATCCTGTATATTAGGCTAAGTCAGAGAACAAATAAAACCAACATAATGAAAGCCATTTATTTTCTATTTGATTTCCATGCAGAAGGTTGAAATGTGTTTGCAAGAAAAAGCATGAGGATTGAACAGAAGCTGTTGTGGAGAAACTGTTGAAGGAAAAGATGCAGCAACCTCAGAGACCTGCATGCTGAACCTTCCCATTCCTACACAGCTAAAGGCTGCCAGGAGAACAGCAGGTTCCAAGCCACATAAATCCTAGGGCTGGGTGCAGGTGCAATAAGCCCTCCTGAAATAAAAAGTATAAGGAGGACACAAGGATTTCATAACTGTTTCTTACATTCACTTCATACCATAGCTTCTTGGTGTGGAAGGTTATGCTTTTATTCCTCAATTTTAGAATCACAGAATACTTAGGGTTGGAAAGGACCTTAAGATCATCTAGTTCCAACCCTCCTTCCATGAGCAAGGACACCTCACACTAACCCTTATCACCCAAGGCTCTATCCAACCTGGCCTTCAACACCGCCAGCGATGGAGCATTCACAACTTCCCTGGGAAACCCATTCCAGCGCCTCACCACCCTTACAGTAAAAAATTTCTTTCTTATATCCAATCTAAACATCCCTTGTTTAAGTTTTAACCCGTTGCCCTTTGTCCTGTCACTACAGTCCCTACTAAATAGTCCATCCTCAGCATCCCTATAGGCCCCGTTCAGATACTGGAAGGTTGCTATGAGGTCCCCACACAGCCTTCTCTTCTCCAGGCTGAACAGCCCCAACTTTTCTACTTAAGAGTCATTCTCAAACTGAAAGGCATCCCTGTCTGGGATGGAAGACAGGGAACTTATTACAGCAACCTCAGTCCTAATAACAATAACTCAGGATAAAATAAAATGCAGCATCTATTGAAAGTTAAGTCTATATTAAACTCACAGAACAAATATGGTCAAAATAACAAAAGCAGGACACCTGGACTTTGGAATAAAATATTACAGGAACCAAGGCCTTTCCTAACAGGAGACCTGGAGGTCTGGTTCTGTTGCTGACACATCCAGAGAACATGTGAAGGAGGAGGAGAGGTGACACTTGTTTATTCCTTAGAATTTTGGCATGACCATTCTTCTCCAGTTTTACTCACCAACCCAGTGAACTTCATTTTCACCATTAGCCCACAGCCATTTAGGTATGCATGAATTTTTGGTGCCCTTCCTACAACCAAGGACATTGATGTAAGTTACACATAGGTTAAAACTGGATTCAAGCCAGATCATGCTCCATGCTACACCAAATACTCTATTTATTAATTTATTTTAGAAAAAAAAAAAATATATATTTAAAATGGACTGAATCTGACCTGAGCTTTCACTGTATGAATTGGTAAATGGTTCATAAACTAAGTACTTAAGGATCAGCACTGGCTTATTACCATTCATACTTCTGCCATGACATGAAAGAAATAAAGCACAAGCAAGCTCTGAAAAAGATAAAAGAAATGCTGTTAAAAGCAAACATTCTTCATTCATTGCGCTCTTAATTTTCTCTTTAGCAGATCACATTCCCAATTCACCCTGAGCCAGGCAACAGGCTCAGTGGTGGTGCATTTTGCAGATCTCTCAACAGTAGCATACATAAAACTATACCTGTGTTGGACACAGCTGCTTGAAATTTCCAAGAAGCCATCAGATTTGCTTTTGCCTGGGAGGATATCCCCTCAATTGAAGCACAGATGGAGAAGGCAGCTATCTAGCAACAATAATAATCATACTCCATGACAGGCTTAAAGCTGAATCCAAATCTAAGGTGAGGAGCTGCAGGAGATTTTAAGGTATGGAGTCAATGCCCTGATGGTTACTGAGAACTCTACCACATAGTGTAAGAAAGGTACAAACTCTCTGTTTCAGTTAGGGATGGACTCCTTTGTTCAAGCCTTTAAACCCAGACAGAGCCATTAGAACCATTTATTAACACACCTGCTGCAGTAGAGAATGCAAACCAAAGAGAAGTCACTGTTTCAAACAGCTGTTAACCTTGGTGAACAGGTGGATTCTGTAATCATAAAAATATGTTATCTCAGAAGCTGTTGGGGCAGGGTTGGACAGTGTCTCTCATCTCCTAATCTCTCATCTGATTCCAATTTAAATGATATAAAATCCTTCAGAAGTTAAAGGTTTATTATTTTTTCCTTTTTTCTACACAGTCCCATTATTCCTATGAAACGTTCATTATACAAATGTTAGATCCATTATCTTATTAGTTATCATTATCATAATATTAATTATCATTATCATAATATTACTTATGGGAATAAAGATTGATTAATTTGTCCTGGGTTTAGATACACATGCTAATATATAAATGCTTAGGAACTTTAATTCACAACCTAAGATGAAGTCCTTTGAGGCAGGCTTTCCAGTACTTCTGGCTCCACACTGGTGTAAAATATGAGTTGTGGGCAAAAATTGTATCGATGCATCAAAGTAACCTTGAACTCCAGGGAAGATTAGAATTCAAACATTTTGGAGTGCACCAAATTCTTGTCTTCAAAATGTTACAACAGCCTTTCCCTACATACTGGAAACTAGGGCATCAAAATGTTCCACTCCCTCATGAATAGCTACTCTCTTATGTTAGGGGTTTTAATGCACAGAATCCTATAAAATAATCTTCTATTTTCAACCCATAACACCAACTTAGGAAAGGAAGAGTGTTGTAGAAATTTTGCAGTTAAACAAATGCCAATTCGTTTTTCTGTAAATAACTTCCAAAGCAGTAAGTGAAATATAATATATATATACATATATACAACATACCTGGATTATTAGTTTTAAACCCACTCAAAATATGATTTTAACTGTCCCAAACTGCAGTTTATGGGAATTTCTGATGGAACAGCAGACAACAGATCAGGTCCTATGGAAGGTACCCCTGTGCATGGCAGGGGAGTTGGAACTAGAATATCTTTAAGGTTACTTCCAATCAAGACAGTTCTATGATTCTATTATTCTTGAGATGTTTAGTTCACCATGCTCCTTGACTAACCAGGTAGGCTCCAGGCTGGACCATTTCATTGTGTTTGGTCCTTTGCCAGCAGTCCTGGCTGCAACCACAGCAGAAAACCAGCTGTATCTAACTAAGATTCATGCTTCATGCAGTTCCAATACAAGGCAAAAGTTTGGATTCTTTCTTATCTCATCCAGACGGTTTCAGCCAACCTTACATTGCAACTGTGTGAGCAAAGGGCAGAAAAGGTCAGGGAATAATGAAATTATAATTCAGTGACAAAATAACAAGCAACAAATGAATGCATTAGCAAATCAAGCCCAACAATGGAACATTAGTCAAACAACAACAAAGTGATTAATAGATTTATGTATTCCTGTCAATGATTAAAATACTTAACTCTTGCACTTAGGAACTTCATCATTTTCTCCCCTGAATAACACCAGCAATTACCATCCATGTGGTAATTACTGCCTTCTCTAAGTCACCAGTGCAGATTTAATGTGCTCAAAGTAAAGCTATCACTGCTTTAAGTCATGCAAAATGATTGCTACCTATTTTAGCAGCTACCAATAAAAAATGGCTTTGTGGCGATATTAAAAGATGAAGATCACTTTCTTTTACTTATTGACACCTCCTTTTTGAAGTTAACTTTATGACTAAAAAGAGAACAGCCACCATTTGTCACTGTTGAAATACGGATGGATTAAAAGGAGCACATATTGCCACTGCAAATGGGCTATGCACCTTCAGCAATATAAATCCACAAAGCATTTGACTGTACCAGGGACACATACCCTGAAATTTTCATCCCACGAAGAGATTATGGGAACTTTAAAGGCAAACAGCCATTGATTCTTATTATACAAGCTTAAGAGAAGGAGAAAAAGCAGACATTTAAACTACTTCTTTAAAACTTGTTCTTTTACTTGTGACTCTTCTTATTAAATGCTAAACACTGCTAGCAATTTTGTGGAGTCTATCTCTACGTTTTTCCTCCCTCAAACTTTCTTTTGGTTTGCAAATCAATCACATTTCACAAAAATGCTTTCGCTTTGTTATTGAAGCAGAACTGGCAACATTTTCTCTACTCTTGTTACAGAGGGCCTGTTGGGTGTTCTGAATATAGCAATCATGTTGTTTGTGTTTTATACTATAGTACCCTACAGGCTCATTGATCCTGACTCCATGTAATACCCAACTGTATTTCCCTTATGTGCATAGTTATGTATATGATAATTGCCTCTGGAGTGACTAGCTGTAATTATTATAAGGCAATAATTATTACCTTAGTACCTAGGAGTTCAAGCCACAGAGCAGATTCCCTCTATCAAGTCAGTTTTCTCTGTGACAGAAAACTTCCAATCCTTGACAAAATAGCTACATGGGGAAGCTGAAAAGGAAATAATACATGACAGCAAATGTGACTGCCAGTAGGACAGGCAACAGCCCAATGTGCCATAGACTCCACTTCATACAGACTAATTAGACCTTTTTGTGACCTTCCAGAACATCAACACATCTCTCGATTTTCTTGAAAATTTCAAACAGCCACAATTTTTAATGCAAATTTCTATTAAAAAAAAAAACAAACACCCTTTTTGACAACATATTTGAATATTATGAATTCTAATTAACTTCAAAAAAGTAATAAAAGCTTTCTCCTGCAAAGGTCTGGACTATGTATCTCATTTTCCCTGAAAACATCCATCTTTATATGACTCTCTGAGGAGACTAGAGAAATTTTAGCACATATTCTAAAAGTAAAAATACACTGCAGCTGTGACACACATCTCCTTAAAAATAATATATATGGATTGAAGTAAAAAGAATTAGTAAGCTTCTTTGCAGTGGCACCGCTCTTTATTTCAGTTAACATTAGATGTGCTTTTGAAGGTTCCTACCAGTCATACCTATCTCACAGCATCAGTGGTTATTTCCTGGCTGCTGAATGGTCTGTCCAGAGTAAATGAGGGGAGGACACCCCAGAAAGAATAACGATGCACCAGGAAGAGGATTCCCCACTGGGACTCTTATTTCAAGAAGCACAGTGCTCTTCTTCACCCTTGGGGGTTTTCCTGCCTGGTCTCATACATCTCAGCATCACCCTCACACCCTCCACAGCCGGAATGTACTTAATCAACTGTTACATTCTCTCAGGTTCATCAACCAATTGTGCTTTGAAAGTAGCATTGAAGAGAAGAGTTGCCATGAAAATATGATAGAGACAAGGCATGTCTGATCTCAATATAGGGAATTTAAAAATAATTTTTAAAAAGCAATATTAATTTCAAATTATTATTTCAAATATTTATAACAAATAGTAAATTCAATTTTTCAAAAATTCTAGGTTCTAATTCTATAATCATAGAATCATAGAATAGTTAGGGATGGAAAAGACCTTAAGATCATCTAGTTCTAACCCCTTTGCCATGGGCAGGGACACCTTCCACTAAACCATGCCACCCAAGGCTCTGTCCAACCCAGTCGTGAACACCACCAGCGATGGAGCATTCACAACTTCCTCATATCCAATCTAAACTTCCCCTGTTTTCTCAAAACTAAACATCTCTATGTACAGCATGAATTTATTTGAGATTTTTGCAACCCTTCTCCTTAAAATGCATCAGCATGAGAAAAAAAAAAAAGCCTATATTCTTCATATTTAATAAGGCAGGGTTTCTGTGTCATTTTATTTAACAGCTAATCCAAAATTGATATTAAAGTTCATCTTTTATTTTTAATTCAAAAAATATTTGTCTTTTGTATGCAGCAAAATTTAAAACAATTTAATTAGCTTTTTCTTAAAAACTCTCCAAGTCGCTTGTTAATGTCTACTGAGAAGGAAAAAAATTGATTACCATGTTATTGTTTTCACACATGCATTTTTGCACCCCAAAAATGCAATTTTTAACATTCAGATGCAAATGCCTTCCTCCACAAAGTTGGCAATAAAATGACACCAATAAAAATTTCCATATTTGTTATGTTCAGAAAAATCACTTACTGTGCCAAACAAGCTATGTAACAGCCTTGCTCACTGGTAGCTCACCTGAGAAAAATCTAAGTAAAAGTTGAGCAAATGCTCAGGCTGTGCCTCAGAACAACTGCTGAATTCCAGCATCTACTTGCACTAAGTTTGTAAATTATCAGGTCTTTAGAAATATGTATAACTGTAATAGAATCTATAATATCCTAATTATTACCTTACTACTAATGCTAAAGTTTGTTCTGATTACAGTTTCCAAAAGAGTAGAATTACAAATATGCAAGCCTGATTTATGGTCAAACTTCCAGGTACGACAGGACTTCCCAGAGTGAGAGACAATGATCAGTAGCTGAACATCAGCACTGTCAGCTCCTTGGAAACCTCTGACATATTTTGCATAGTACAAATTGACTTCTTATCTACATTAATAATCCTTCTACACAGGAAGGCAAGCCCTTGAACAGAAATTCAAAACAGAGCATGTATCACAGCTAAAGAAGATTGCAGCGCAGTAACATCTCTGAACCTAAGCAGCATGGGATGGCTGAGTCCATCTCTCCATCAGGCAAACACTAGTACCAAGGATGAGAACATAAGGGAAATTTAGTGAGCCTTTGGCTGCATACTCACCTTTTCCATGTTTGGGAGTAGGGCATGACTGTGAGAAATACTGAGCAGGTATGTGCTCAAACTAGGAAAGAACAAGCATAGTTAAAGGCTGCTCTTTTCCTCTTGTTTAGATCTGTTATTCAGCTAACCCCAAAAATGTGTCCCACAGGAAGCAAGAGTGACAATTCAAAAGCAGTACAACTTGTAGCAATGAAAAAAAAAAAAAAAAAAAAAAAAAAAAA